>WYDI02020652.1:0-20018 GCA_009867235.2 Psittacus erithacus | reverse complement strand
GCTCAGAAAGTCCTTGATCAATTGTAAACATTCTAAGCAGTAGCTACAAACATCGGTATTATCAGTACTGTTCTCAGGCTGAAAGTCAAAAACACAGTGCTGCACCAGCTACTAAGATGGAGAAAAAATGACTGCTACTGCTGAACCCAGGACACTATGGCACCACTGTTTCAACCATCATGGAATAAGACAGCTAATGACTCAAGTATTTTTCTAAATAAGAATAAGCCTACATTATATTTTGCCTTGATAGGTTTTGCAGTTTGTAAAGCTTTATTTTTACTCTTTTTCCCCAGCATCTTGATTAAAGAAAATGAAATCTAGAAACTTGTTTCAGTATACTGTATTTTGGTGACACTGCTGCATATCAGAAGACCTTTGCCTTTACAATGGCAAAACCCATGTAATAAAGCTGTGACAGAGACCTACAGCATTTGTGGGATTCTACAATAACGCCTCAATCCAACTTGCACAGACAGTACAACTTTATATTTAAATGCTTCCCTACTTCTGCCAGACTGGCTAGGCATAGGTATAGGCCAGGAAGGTCTGTCCATGGCTGGGGAATATGCTGGCAGCATATGAGGCAGCTTTAGTCTGGAAGCCATAAGAGCAAATGTAAGTACTTCTTTTGTACACAGTAATAGGATAGAGGAGCACGGGAGACAGTATCTGGCTGTCCTCACTTTGCATACCTCGTGGAAATATGGACTGCCTTAACCTACCCAGTATTTTAACATAAGCCTTTAACCCTTATGACCTTTCTGTAACTTACAGGATGAACTCAAACACTGGAAGTTCTGCCTTCAGAAAGCAGTGTGGGTTACCAGCCATGCTCAGTTTGAAGAGCTCTTACAGAAGGGTGCTGCCCATACTTGTGTGGATAACTGTGCTTTCTAAGCCATTCTAGCACTACTTCTTGGATAGTATAGTTCCCTGCTGGTTTAAGCTGAACATGGTTTGAAAGTGCGTTCTAGCCCTTAGTGCTCAGGAAGTGACTTTGCGGAGAAAGGACTGTCATTAACAGCTTCAGCTTTATGCTATGAATTTACCAAATCAATATCGAAACATCCTTCTTTGGTCTTTTGTTGCACTGTTCTCAAGATAACCTTTGCCATCAGAAAAGTCAGCTTCAGCTGTTTATTACCTAAAGTCAGGCTGAAACGTAAGAAAGCTGCTTCAGACACTTTCCCGCAGTATGTATGTGTTCAGCAGTGCGCTCTGGCAGAACTTAAGTGAAAAGAGAACCATTCCAAGACTTCTTTTAATCTATTTTACAAGCCTCCTTTTACTTTATGAAATGCTGTCAGTCTGCAGCATTCTCCTTCCTAACAAAAGCCTTTTCTCTTCCTCCCTATCTCTTCCCATGAAGCCTTTAGCCTGTTTAGTGAGGAGGGAAAAAACCCCATTTTTGGCAGAGTAGTCTCAAGAAGATGCTGGTGTCATGCACTGAGAAGAAAAACTAAGAACACTGACAAAAATAAAGCTGTCAAAAGGCTAGAGCGTATGGAAGACAGAGAGAGAGAAATCAGCATGAGGTGATGTACGAATTAAATAAAGATCAATAACTGGAATTCCAGACGAAGACCAACTTCCAGCAGCAGTTCCCCTGTGACTGTGGTATGTGAGCCCTCTTGCTCCATCCCAGTCACAGCCCGGGGACAGGTGCTCAAACTGCGGGAGATGATCCATGCTGCCTCACTCCCCAGCCCTCACTCAGATCCCTCTGATTAGTGGCATTTTCTGATTCTTGCAGGTCCCTGTGATTCCTCCTGCAGCCCTGTGACAGCCCTGCTGTGAGGACTGTGCCCCACAGCAAGAGCTGCTGCCCTCCACCTACTGCAGAAACTGACTTGAGGAAAGCTCTGAGGGATGTCTGATCACCTTCTAGTCTTTCTCTGCTAGCAATATATCTGCCTCCCTACATACCCACCACACTTGACAAACACCTTTGCTTCTTCATGGATGACTTGGAGGACCTGTGTCTTTTTTCAGATCCCTTCTTTAAAAGCCTCATTCCTGTTGATACGGGATTTTCTCTCTTCAAAAAGGAGACAAGGCCTCATAATTTTCACTTGCTGCCTGAAGCCCCTCTTTGCTGAGCAGGAGCACACTTTTGTTCTCTTTAAGAAAGCAGCAGTTTTGCACAGTTCCCTTCCGCTTCCTGGGACATTTCACATCAAGCTGCTGGGACAGCTCTTGTGAGGTCTGCCTGAATTTTCCCTGTGTGACTCTACTGGGAAAGAGAGAACTATTCAATTGGAATGAAAACAAATTAACCTTTAGCTCAAGGCTTGCAGTTTGCATAGTCTTATAAAAAAGCTTGTTTCCTATCCCAAGCTTCTTCGGAGTAGGAACCCTGAAAGTTCTCTCCTTTGGGAGGGCAAAAATGAACACATCTTAACTTGAATGTGAGGAAAAGGTCAGTTTTTATTTTCCTACTGCACTCTGGGTCCAGAAGGCTGTTTTACTATGGTAGACAGTATGAAAAGCCATCAGATAAACCCTAGCCAATGTACCCATGCTTTTGTTTATATATCTAAGCTCTGACTGTAAAACTAACACAGTGAAGAGTCTCCATGAAGACTGAAATGACATTTTAAATACCCAGGACTTTCAGAATATAAATCTCCCTTAACAGATACTGTATGAATTTTCAGTTAAAGGCAACACTTCCTGATCATTCTTGGTTACTTTTGTATTTTCTGTAATCTACGAGTGAATATACATATAGGCAAAAAAACTCTGTGAAGATTTTAAAAAATGATTAAGTGTTTGTATTCAAGATAAATTACCAATACCAATTTTCCCTGATCTATGAAGGAAATGTCTTTAAATTTGCTTATAAATATAACCTTAACTGCCACAGAAGGTGTTGAGCATTTGTCATTTAAAAGCTTAGATTATAAAGGCTGTACCAAATAGAGAGGCCAAGATGGCCAATTTCAATTTGTGCATCTAAAAATATAATTTTTATATTTTTATATAAAAATATAATAAAAAAGTGTTATTTCTTATTTCTCCCAACTTTTCACAGCTTACACACACACAATTTTAATCTATGTCTCTTCTCTTTTCATTTTTTTAATTGCAGATGCATTTTTCCTGTGGGTGACTTGTCACTGGATCTTCATGACGTGTTTGCTGATTCTCTCCCAGCAGACAAAACTGAAAGGACTGACATTAAATATCAGCCAAAGGAAGGTTTGCATCCCCATCATTTCCAGCTGGCTCATATTTTGCTCTCTCCTTTTCTCCCAGAGGCTGTAACACTCAGTTCTATAATCTCCGTGTTTGTAAGAAGTGAGGGGTAATATGCGTTCACTTACTAGCACCAGAAACTGCTGGAGTTCTCTTCTTTCTTCAGAATTGTTTTGAAACAGAATTTATGTGGGGGTTTTCTTCTTTATTTTTGCTTCCTTTACTACATTTTGCCTCTACTAATGCATGCACATAGCTAAGTGCGAATTTCATCTGTTCAATAATATGGATTTCCTACAGAGTTTTGCCCTCCAGGAACACAGTAAAAACAAGCACCTCATATGACAGAGGCTAGTTTTGCTGTTTAGTGTCTGTCTGAAAGGCATAGTTTAAAATGTAGATATGGAAAAACTGGGGATGTCATGCAGATTTGTCTCTGTCAAACTGGGCCTGAAATCAGTTTTGTCAGTATTATGGTTTTCCAAGTGAGCCATTCCCTATCAACTGTTTTTTAGTTGATGCAACACTTTCGTTTCACTTGCTGTGAGCAAAGCACTGTAAATAGAGTTAGCGCGCAAGTGATAGGAGCTATTTCCAGATAAAATACATTCCCCTTGGAGTATGTTCCTTTTATGATGTCAACACATGGCATAGCATGTTTGCTACACGCAGAGGGGAGCTGAGTGCTTATAAAAGCCTTTCCTGCCTTGAACATTGGACTGCTACAACTCTTCCTGTGATTTCATGCATGAATCAAATTTTAGCTGCATTTTTAAGAATTCCAATAATAGCAAGAAAAAGTAAAAAACAGAGTGAGGTACCTACTTTCCCTAGTAGAGTTAGAGCTGACCTGATACCTAGCAGCATCTGCTTCTCCACTCAGTGTTTCCAGGAGTTATGGACAGACCCAGTGCCTTATAATTCCCTCTTCCCAACTCCACGGCAACCATTGCTCACAACCTCCTGCTGAAGCACTGTTCAGATTAAGCACTTGTCACGTATGATCACTGAGCTGTCACTGCCTGACCATTCTCAATGAATATCCCTCAACCGATAAGGCTAAGTATGCTAGGATTTCTCACAGGGAGAAGTGCAATGACTTTGCAGGAGTAATTTGTACTTAAAGTCCATACATCATGAACTAAGCATTGGACAGTGATATCCAAGTTTGGGTAGAGCAAATTAGTTTAAGTGTTGGAAACAGTATTACACCAGAATCTCACTGGGGCATCTTAGCTAATCTGCATCTTTCTGTTGCAGTTTCAAAGGAAACAGCAGAACCTTCAGCCACTGAGATGGTCCTCAGTTATCTGGTAGTCAGCACAAAAGGTAATTAAAGAAGAAAGACAATCATCTCTCCTGATCCCTCTGCAGAGTTTTATAAGCAGCTTGTGACCTGCAGAGCTCTCTGTTTTCACCACCAGTTCTGCAAGGGTATCACACGATGTTTGGAGAAATTAAGTGCTGTTGAAGTATGCTTTCCACTAAAGCCTATTTAATAAAAACACAATACCTTGGCCCAAAAAGAAGGCAGGTTTTACTGTCCTACTTACTCTTCAGAAAGATTTCTAAATCACTCAGATTTCTAATCATTTAGACCTTAACTTATGATTTCTAATCACCTAAACCCTCTGTAGACTGTGTCAGATCTTTATACATGGTTTGCTATATCAATATAACAATCATAACCTAGACTCAAGAATCATGTGAAAAAATACAAGTCATTCAGTCCTCTGAGGATGCAGATGATGGTGCAGGTGTCCCTGGCCACTGGAGCATCCTGGGTCTCACTGTCCAGCAGCACGTCCAGCCCAGGTTCCCCAGTGATGACTTCTTAATTTTATGGGCAGTGGTCTGGGTGCAGTTTTGCTTCCCTGTTCTGTGACGGGACCACCACACGGCTGACTGGGTGCCTATGACTTTCAGGGCTGGTAAGGAAGGGACTAATTGACTTGGCACCCAGGAACCTTAAGGCCAGTAGGGAAGGGAAAAAGAAATCTGTTTGGTTTGTTTACTTGGTTCAGAAGATCTTTGGGGCCTGATAATGAGAGAAAAGGGAATGAATTCTTGACCAGCTTGCTCACAGAGAATGGCCTTATAAAATGGTGTTAATTACACTAAACATACGTGTTGGGGAGCAGGGGCTATGGTCAAACCCATATACGATGAAAAGGGATTTCTTGACCTAAACTTGAGGCTGCAATTTTTTACTTTTTTTGTAACGAACAGACAGTGCTAGGTTGTAATGCTTTTTTACAGGTCTGCTGCATTTGTACCAGACATAGTTTGCTTGGAAAATATCTGTGTTCTGATCTTCCTAAGAAGCTTAAATACGTAGGTCTTCAAGCACCATGCAATCTGCTCTGGCAGCCAGCTGGAATATACCACCACAATAATTTAAACATTCATTTCAGTCACTGTTCACAGCTTAATAGAAACTGAAATTTCCAGAAGTTGTTAATGCCCTGATGTACTCTGATGTCCTGATGTGTGTGGATTTGGCATTAGATCAAACAACAAATGGGACTGAAAAATATAACGTTTTTTTTTGTTTTAACCAGAAAGCATTCATTATTAAGCATTCAGTATGAATGACTTAGTTTAATGGTCAAGGTCTTACAATATTCTGATGAAAGACACCATAAGGGCTGCTTCATTTGCAGACCATACCTAAATAGCATTAAGTTATGCTTTGAAAATAACCACTATTACTGGTTACATTGCCATGGCACTTTGCAGTTTGGGTTTCAATACAAGAACATTGACAGCACTTTCCCTGCTTCAACAGAGGGCTGAATTCCAATAAAACTTGTTTTACTCACCCACACGCAGCCTGTATCTCGCAGTCATCATCCTTTTAGAGCTGCCAGTGCTTGACACTCTAAACAAACCATGTTGAAATCAGATGCAGAGAAAAGAAGGAATCAAAAGCAGAGGAGCTAACAGAAGAAAGGAAATGGACAGTGGCGAGGAGGCTAATGAGGGAGAGGGAACTCAGTCAAACCTCTTCAGCCTGTCCACAAGCCTGTACACTGCTTTGCTGCTAACTTGCAGCGGTTTTGTTACAGTCTGTTTTGTTTGGTTTTTGAACAAATAACCTCTAGGCTATATGAATGAAAATGCAGCCTTACGTGCTACTGACATACATCCTGTTCCACAGAAGATATATGAAATACCAAATCTGAAATACCAAAAGAGCATCTAATTCAGTGAATCTCAATATTTGAGTTCGGCGCAAGAGCCATGATAACTCTTTTGAAGTTAAGAATGACAGATTTAGAGTACAGAGAAAAGCAAATCTTCCACAACTTGGGCTGAGAGTGGAAACTGTTTAGGGACATTACTGAGTCACCGATAAGACCCACATGTTGGCTGGCAGCAGAGCTTTCATTTAGGAATGCTGAGTGATAGTGTAACTTTGTCAACATGCACAATTACAGGGAGATAAAAAGAGTGTATTAGTTACTGTTCAGATAATAAAAACTATCATTGATGCAAAATTTTATGACATTTGTTATCAACAAAAATAAATATTGTGAGCTGATGATAACATGCCAGGTTTTGCTTTGTTTGCTACTGGCTGTGTCTCTCTATAAGATAAAAAGAGACACCCTAGATTAAATGTTGGAATAAGTCTTTCATGTACTTCCTTTAGCATAAGGTTATATTACCATGGTAAGTTTTTTAATCTTTCTAATAAACTCCATCAGCTTACCACTGACCTCTGAGAGGCATTTTCCACTTTAAGTTTTTGAAAAATAAAAGCGTTATCACAGGAAAAAACAGAGAAACCTGAAAATCTCATTAAGAGTATCTTAGTATAGTCTAATTAATGGACAGGAGTTCAGCACAGCAGCATTTAGATGCTAATCTGATCATCTGGTTTGCTTTCATCTACCCCAGTGTAACTGTGACCACACCTGAAGAGCAGGATCTGGTACAGAATGGAAGACACCTCCTTTATTTAACAACAGTTCTCTAAATGGCTGAATGTGTACATTGCCTCATCAGCTACGCAGTGAAACTCTACTATGAAATTTCCAGCCCAACAAAGCAAGTTTATGTTCACAGTGTCACATCTGCACTATTATTATTAATTATTCATGTTCAGTTCAGTTACTAGCTGGGAGAGAGCAGCCTACAAAATGGGTATGTTCTAGTTCTTGCTGTGGGATCATAAAGAGCAATGGGCTGAAACTCACTAACAGGTAATTCTGACACATATGCTTCTGAGAATTAAAACTGAATTATGGAGATAGTTAAGCCAGGCTTCTCTTCTTGCCAGATGTAGACAGTAGCCAGACATGATTTGCTAGTTTGTAATGTTTTCCCAAATAAAAGACTTTTCCCAAATAGAAGACCTATCAGACAGGACTCTCACCAGGAAAAAGAGCCTAGGAAAGGAGTGATGTGGGCTTCCTCACTACTGCGTGGCTCTAACATGAAGAGAAGGAATGAATCCCCAGAACTGCAGCCCTTATCTGTAGGGTGGAGGCTGTGGAGGAAGTGCAGTCACACTCATGAGGTAGTTACCAGTCTGCAGCCAGTGCTCACAGGGAGGCTGCAATCCATGAAATCCATGTAATGGTGCTGAAGTAAGTCATGTCTAGCTATGGCCAACAGCAGTTCTAACCAACTACCATGAGAGCTGAAAAGAAAAGAAAGAATAGGCAGTTATTTAAGCCATTCACTAGGCCAGTTAGGTGCAGTGGAAGTCAAGCATGACTCCGTGTTGCTGGTGAGTTCGTAAAGCATATTACTGCAGTGACTGGGCATGATCTGCCTGGGCGAGTGATTGCTGCCAATAACTTCATGTTTGTGCCATCTGATCTCAAATTTGAGGGAAAAGAAAGACATGGAGAATCCTGAGACAATACTGTCTAGGCAGTATTTATTTGCTTTTCATATTAGACTCCCCACTGGCAGCATTAATATGGCTGGATGCTGCTAAGGACAGTTGAATAAAGACCCTGATACAAGAAAATGGCACATCTATAGTGAAGGAGGTTCAAAGGGGGCATAGAACTTTCTGCAGAAGTGCTTAGTCCCCATGAAAAAAGCAAGTGTGAACAAGAGCAAATAGGACCAAACCCCACATATGAATAATTCCTGTTCCACAGGTGCGTTTCTTTCTATGCTTTAAGAACACAGAAATAGGAAAGAATGAAAAATGTCAGGAAAACTTAACAGCTGTCTTTCCTGATTAACTGCTACAATGCATGAATAATTTTTTTAGCACTAAACCTATTTAAAACATTTTATGATGTGGCTTGAAATTTTAAGTCACAGGTTTACAATTTTTGAGACAAAAACTACTTGGATAAGGATTTGCATTAATTTCCATATATATTATGCATATCTAAATTCAGGGTTTAGTAGAAAGAAAAAGATAAGAATATATCTTCATCAAAGCAATGCTGTCCAGGCTATTGTGCTATTTAAGGCTAGCATCAGACATTTTACCAGGAAGGGCCTTTAAAAAAAAAAAGGTGTATCTTCTCTTTTGTCACTGAGTTTTCCAGGCAAAGCTAAAGCCATGTATTTGGTACTGGCGGTTATAAGAGGGGCTAATACATCACTCTCTGGCACACACAAAACCTCAAGGAACAAATAGTTTGGATGACACTGAATATTTTTTGTGGTCCATTATGAGTGGTCTGGTGAAAACCATAGAAACCTGTAATTACAAACATAAAACAATCTATTTGCAACATTTTCCTACTATCACGGATACCTTTTTTTACTTAGGAAGATTCAGTTGCAGTATATGTTGCTCCTCCAATCTCCAGGGATATGCCTGCCCTTGAGTTTGAAATGCAGGGATACTGTTTTTTTGGACATGCTGGAAGACCTTGTAGTGGGTCTGTGAAACTGGAAAGCAAGTAGGTGGTTTGAGCTAGCATCAGCTTAGCATTTGTGAGCCAAAGTTTGATGACAGACTTTTGAGGGAAAAGATAAAATGTCATCTCAGAGAACTATGTTTTCCATATGCCATTTACTGCATAAGGAATTCCATATCAAACAATGGTTGAAAAATGGCTAAGCAACTTGACTTGTAATACAGAGTTTTGCTTAAATATTTTAAAACACATTTTAAATGTTTTAATATTGCACCAAGAATAACTTGATAAATGTCTTGATACTATTTTGAGTGAGAAAGAATATCCAATTTGTTGCTGGCCTTGAAACAAAAAATTGAAAGAATTTAAGTGTCATTCTGTACATAGCAAAAGTCCATTTCCAATAGTGAACACTAAAAGGGAAAACTGTAAATTTTATGCAATTTCAACTTCTAACAATATTTCATATTGTAAAATGTGGTTTTGCTTCCTATACTTAAGTCTATATAGAATACCAGTCCCCTTTCGTAGCAGACTAAGACACAAATAAAAAAAAGTGCCGAACTGTGACAATTTTGAAATACTAATCCTAAAATTTCACCTTTTTATTCTTACAGAATATAATTCGTGAAATATTGGCGTTTCATTCTTTTGTTTTAAACTGGGACAATAACATGAAACTATCCACCAATGTGGAACTTCTGGCCCCTGATTGGCTGAAAACTACAACTGTGTCAAAAAAACCAGGGATTTTACTTAAATCTGTCCCCATCAAGCAGAATTAACACATTTAATATCAGCATGCTCCATCAGAATAACTTATGAGCTGGCTCTAAGCTGCACTGCTGTGTGGAGGTTGCTGTCAGCAGCGTGGCACTCCCTCAGTTTGTGCATGGATCACCACTGGACGCAATGCACTTTGTGTCCAGATAGAGCCAAAAGGGACACAGCTCCTGAGGACACACACATGGAATGGCATACATGGTTTGCATCATGTTAGGTCATATATTTTGGCAAAGGGCGATGAAGGTTAAATTTGCCTAGAAGCATTTTCCAGATTTGTTCTCTGATATACAGCAAATATGGATTTTTCTTAAATGATAAAATAAAGTTCAGTATTGAGAGGTAAAAGAAAAATAGCTTATTTGTACATCAAGCATGTGCTGAGCATGAATATAAGATGGAAATTTTAGAGATGGAAGCAAGAAGAAGGTATTCTTTAGAACATATGCCCTTTAGAAGGGCATGTCGCAGTGCTGGCATTAACTTAATGCACTTAATTTGCCTTCAGGACTTCTTACATTCATTCATTAACATGCCAATGTATTTTCCAATTCTATTTTTTCTCTTAATGACAATTAAAAAAAAGCCATTGTGTTTCTTATCACAACAGAGACATGATAGAAAAAAAATAAATTCTAGTGCACTGTAGCCATATCTGCTAACTTATAGTTCACTTAAGGTGCTAAAAGGAAAGAGTGAGCTAACAATTTGAAGAAATGGAGCCATTTTTTCCACAGTGTTGGCCAGAATGACAACTAATACTGGCATATCCAGCAAATCCAGCTGCCAAATCCCATGCTGTAATGAATGCTTATACTTTTAAAAGCCTTAACACCACATGTTATTTGAATTGATTGCAACATAGTCACTCTTTAGGGTTCTGCTTTAAAACAATCTCAAATGATACTTTAAGAAGGTTTGAATTTAAGAATTCAATTCAAGAATTAATTTAAGAATTAATTTTAAGAAGAATTTAATTCAGCCCTATATATTATATGAAAAAAAACCCCCACATTTCTGGTGATGGTTGAAATCAAACTGCGCAGTTCAGGAGCTACTCCGGTCTTAGATGGCTACTGTTTCATTTCTGTTTTTACCCAGACCCGATTCCCAATTAACCATATCCCAAGTGTTACGGGTACAGATGAAGGACGCACTATCAGTATTTTATTCTCTGGACTTTAACTTGAAATTAACATAATTTTCATGATGCTTCAAGCATACTGGTTAGTGCTAAATTCTGCAAATAGTAGTTCCTGTAGAAATACAAACATAAACAGTAAATTGAGTTCTTAAAATCACTAATTACCTGCTGTGTCCTATGCCCCCGTCTCCTTCATAAAACAGACAGTTTATGTACCTTCCGATAGCTGATTCCCTTTTAGTTATTCCCTGTTTCAAATTTAAACCTCAGCCAGGCAGAAAACAATGCCCTAGTGGTTCCCATTTATGGGAAATAAATTTATTCTCCAAATCTGTATCTTTTTAGGATGGCATGACAAACATGCACCAAACTACTGCAAGGTATACACCTTGCACTTGCAGAGTATTAGCTGCATTTCTCAGGGAGAAAGACTCCTGGAAAAGGCAGCTTCAAAATCTGGGCAGAGCTCCACGGGAGATCTGCTGTGTCAAAGCATGTTTGATTTGCTGTTTCTGTTAGCAGTGAGATTTTCAGCACACATCTGCTCTCCCTGAATAAGAACAGAATTGTTGGTCCTTGTGAACTTCTGACAATCTGCATCTAGAAAGCAGAATGCTGTTCAGTGCTGTCACTGCTGCCACTGGCACTTTTGTCAGAGGAAACACATTCAGAGACTACTTGAAATTGAAGAGAAATACTCTTCAATTATGTTATCAGAGTTTTTGAATATTTAGACTAACTGCTGGTAAAGTCTAAGAATGATAAAAAAGAGGTCCAAATAGTAGAAAATTATTAAGGACCTGTCAATTTTGTAGGTCAGTTTGAAACGTCTATCTAGCAAGGCTCATTCAAACAGCACCTGTTGTAGTACATGTGAAATCACAAAGGGAACAGAGCTATTCAGGAAGCACAGGTCAATTGAACATACCCTAGAAGGCAGCAGTTTGGAAGTGCTTGGACAACTATAGTAGATGAGCATTTGCAGTGTATTCTTGGCATCATCCTCTGAATGAAACTGAAGGTACTGGGTGTACATATGGCAGAGCTATCAAAAGTACCAACTCAAAGATTTCTCATGCAAAAGTTTTTGAATCTCAAAAAACCCTACTTTTGTTGTTACTGTCATTTGCAATTTTTAAAGTTGTTTTATTTTAATTTTGGAAGGTAAGACATGAATGCTTTCTGAAATGTCTGCAGTACAGTTGAAATTTATCAGACCTTCAAGTCACCTAGCCAAGCTTTTAGATTACAGCCTTTCTCAGCCCCAGAGTGATGGCCAAATGCCTGGCTACTACACTATTGCATATATACTGATGCTAATAGGTTTAGATAAAGTTACAGATACTATTTTTTTTCTTTTTAATGTAAAATGTTAATATTAAAATTAGATACAGAATTTCTTACAGCTGAAGAGATTCATGCTGACCTAGATCATGCATGACTGCATCTAGAAATGTGACTATCCATTTGCTGTTATATAAAGGAAGAATGTCTGACAGACTTCAGACTGAAAAAAATGCCTTTCAGTATGAGTACAACCACTTTGAACTAACTGCTTTTAAAGAATCATCCCAACATACATTTTAAACCAAGCTCTTCTATCCAAATCTAAAAGGTACTTGTGGATTCATCATCCTGACTGTAGCACAGTTTCTAGATCAAGCTTTGAAGCTGATGTGATTTGAGCACACATTTGACCCACTGTGCATGCATATAAAATGGCAGCACTGCCATCAGAGGCACATTTATCACAGAGAAAAGAATTTTGTAAGCCCCAGAGAAGCTTAAAAACTCCCACTTCCTCCCCCCAGATATTTCACAATTCCACAGATATATGTGCATAGCCATGCTTCCTGTTCTGCCACATTGGTGATTGTGAGTTTTCTTTAACTTCTCTCACGTTGAGAAGCATGCTGTAGTTTTGTAATTACTATCAAGACTGGCACATAGGCTAATAAAAATCGATTATCAGCTATGAGATTGGAGGAACAAAACAGAGGAAGAGCAGCAGGGCAGCAACTGGGCTCATGAAATTAAGAATAAAAATTACAAGTAAATATATGTCTCATCCTGACAAGTGAAGCACTCTGCCTCTCTGTCATCCCTTTCATCATGCAGATGACTGCTCTCAGCACATAATAATGCAATACCTCCTGTCCACTGAGTTTCTATAGTAGCTGCCAACTGTTTGGATAGCTTCAGGATAAAAATGATTAAAAAAACACATTTCACAAGCCTTTTTAAGAACTCCATAGCTTTTAAATATTTTCTTATTTTTTTTTCAAATTAATATGAAGCCTAGTTACTCTTTACCAGTAGACAAAGAGTGCCAACCATACCAGATCTAGAGGGCTGGAAAACAAACAGGTGGGAAAATTAATAACAAGTACTCATATTTACACTTGTTATAAAGAAACCTTTGTGTTGGAGGGAGCTACATAATAAATGGCATGCCATCTGGTTTGCCCAGAGATGGGGCAATGAGATTCGCAGATTACAGCTGCTCCTAGATAGGCATTATTACCCAGTTAACCCAGTGCTTGAACAGAATTGGCCCATGAAGAAAGAACAGCAGAGGCAAAGCAAGAAAGTGCTTCAGCTGGCAGGCCCAGGAAGCAGTGATGCTGGCAGATACAACTGCAGGTTCAGCTGGGAGGCTGGGTGCAGTACTTGATTCCCTGGCTTTGCTAGACCTTAACGGCAGCATCTTTGAATAATACTTTCAGCTACCTCCTGTTAGGAAGGAGATTCTGTCTTATTTCTTGAACAGAGCAATACTCACAAAGCGTAACAGCGAGCACTCAGCATGATGCCTCCAGCATGCACAAAATGGGTAGAACATCCCTTTGGCACAACAAGTCACAGTGAGAAAACATGTCTTCCTCATTGAGTATCAAGCAGAGATTCCTCTCAGATACATTCAATTGTCCAAAAGCTAGCTCTCTGGTCTGTACAAGTTATGCAAGCTTATTGGTTCTCCAGTAAATGGAAAGAGATGCTCACAAGAGCAATTTGGTACAGTCATACAGCCAAAGATCCCTCCTCTTGCAGAGCAGAATTAAGCTAAGGTTCTCAGTTCTTATTTTCAGAGTGTTGAATGACCGGGCTCACCAAAAAGCCCTCTGGGTGTAGAGAGAGAAGGTGCTCCATGGATCCAGTAATGCTTTCTACCACAATAGTAAGTAGGAGAGCATGAAAGAGAGAAAGTTTTCTTCTTGGAGAGTCTGAGGCTGGGCAACAGTTACTACTGGAAACCAGCATTGCAGCATCACTGCCTTTTACTTAAAGTGTGAAACAAGTCTCTGCCCTTGCTGTCCCAAAAGAAGTACACAGTAGTGCATATCTTAACAAAAAATAAATAAATAAATAAATAAATAAAAAAGCCAAAGACGCACACTGAACAAATCACACAAACTGAACCAAATCCTCTGTCAAACACAGTTCTCCCATGGCAACATTATGCAAGACAGCATGCAGAGCAGACATGACAATTGCTATTCATATCACTCAGAGCACTGCTAGGAGGCTCTTAGATATTAAAATAACTTGGAAAGGAAGAGATGAAGCTGAAATTAACTCTAGCTTTCCTTTTTGGTTAGCTTTACTTAAAAAAGCCTTAGATTGTTTGGATCCTGACTGACCAACATCTGATTGAAATGACACACTTTTATGGAGACATCTTGAAATCCACATAATATAAGGTAATAAAAGTACCGTCCATTTTAGGTTCTATTATTCTAAGGAAGTTTGCTCATCATTTTTACACCTGAGGCACAAGACTTGCAACATAATGTATAAACACCTATAGTTAAAAACTATGTGAGGAAAAATTAAATTAAAAGACAACTCTCACAAATGATTTCTCATTTTTTCCCATGAAACATGGAAACAATTTCTGGCATCTTAGCAGTTATTCTCCACACTAGCATGTTTCTGGTTTTAGAAGTATGAATAACACACATTAGCCGGCATCACAGAAAAATTGTCTTTCCATAAAAAATCACACTGTATATTTGAGTATAGGAATACTTTGCCACTGCATTTGGAGGTAAGTTTTCCAAAATAACTTGCACTGTCACAGCAGGTAAGTGATATCAAAGATGCTCTGTGCTACTTACTACGAATTCCAAGTTTTACTTACCAATCCTGAACAGCATTGAAAGATTCTTCGTTCGTGATGTCATACATTAAAATGAAGCCCATTGCACCCCGGTAGTAAGCTGTGGTAATTGTTCTGTATCTCTCTTGACCAGCCGTGTCCTGAAATAAACAGAATTTTTACATGTTGCAAATAATTGACAAATTCTTATTTATTATTTTTAATAGAAAGCACACTCTGACAACAATTATTGCACAACTCTGCAATTCTACTCATAAAACTAATCAAGGGGAAGGAAACTGGCAATAACAGGAAAAAGGAGAATTCTGCACTGAATCATAATAGGAGGGACACATTCATTCTATCACGAGGTGAGAGTGGACAGGAACTGAAAGGCATGATCCTTCTTGTCAGCCAGCCTTCCTTTTAAAGGCTGCTCTCAATCAAGTCTTGAAAAACGTATTCTTGATTACACTTGCTACTACTTAAACTTACTGTGGTTTCAGTAATCCAAGATGTAAAACTAACAGAAGTTAGACAAAATGTCTCACAGAAGGTTAGGCTATATCTCTGTGCGATAGGCCAGACTACCCTTAAATTTTTCTTTTTATACTTTGAGCTGGCTAAGCCTACATGAACTGTGATCTGAAGGTCAGAGAGCTGCTCCCAAATTTTCTGGTGGTATTCCTGAATATTAAGTTATTAAAACTCTTTCACTAAGACTATGCATATTCCAATACTCAGATTAGTTCATTCTCAACAGGTCTGCTAGTAAGATAAAAGTATCATTGAAATGTTGAATAATTTCCTAGCAGAAGAAATATCATATGAAACCATTTCTTTGTATTTCTTTTATGAAATAAGGTTTACCCTCATATGTTTTGCTGCCTTATTTGATTTGGTATTAGAGAAAAAAGCTGGGAGGGACAGAAGGAAAATATGGCTTATAGCAAGCATGCATCCTTTCTGTACAGAAAAGATATGATTTTCAAATAAGTTTTGCCAGTATCTATCTGCTTTTTTGTCAGAGACATGTATGGTTGGAAATGCAATGGTATGACAGGAAGGAGCCCACTGCTATTGAAGCAAATCTTATTTTGCTGCAGGTAATTTCCACTGAAGCTTGTCTGCAGATAAGAGTGAACAGCCCTAGCAATAAAGCCATAAGTCAGTAATGCTTCCTACACAAGACACCAACTATTTCCTGTACATTGTTAAAGGTAGCTAGTGCAGGCTTATGCAGTCTGGACTACAGAGAACAAAACATGAGTGTAAAAGAAGATAAGTCCAGGCAAAAGTTCTTAAATGCACATTTTGCAGAAAGGAAAATGAAGCTGCAGATGAAGATCTAAGCACTGACTAACTGTGGGACTGGAGATTGTCCTCTGGACATAGGCATTTGCTTTAGGTCAGCTTGGGAAGGAACCAGGTTTTTGTAGTTGTTCTCAATGTAGGCATCTAATACGTTCCTGTATCTAAATCTATGTTAATGAGATGATAAAAAAGAAAATTTTGTAAAGTGGTATTTCAGTACATGGCACAGATGGATGACCACAAATAACGTGGTGTTTATTAGTTTCAAGCATTGACAATCACATTCCTGTTGGTATTATTTTCCATTCACTTGCTATATGGATGCAACTAAAAATTCTAATTGGTCTAATGTACAAATTATGCAGCAGAGTGTTTATGATCATGTAAGAAATGAACCCAAATATCAATAATCAAAACAGTTGTGTTCCACACATTCATAAACATCTCCTTTGTATTCTGACTAGAATATATTCATAAATGCCCTAAAGTCAGCTCCTTTTCTATGACCATTAGGGGGTCTCAAAACACCATTTGTCAGGAGAATTGCATATTAGGAACAACAAACACTTTAATATTAAGTATTATATTTTACTACAAGGATTTAATTTATTTAAAATAGAAAATGAAACAATGTAAATGACTTTTTTGTTTATTAGCTTTTATTCTTATGGAAGAAGCGCACAGGAAAGAAAATAATTTTCATATTTCATCATATTTTCATATTCAGTAAATCACTATGATTTTATCCTCAGGTTTTGTTTCATAGTTGAACTTGAGGAAAACCTTTTCCATTTCAGATATGGTTACTACCAGCTGCTTATCTTATTCTTTATTTGCAAGACCATGGAATTGATCTCATTACCACCTTTTTAGGTTTAAATTCTGAGACATAAAAGCTGTGTTTTGTACTTACTGCTGTTCATTTCTAAGCAAACTAAATAAAATAAGTCGGAGGAAGAATAAAATTTGACCTATTACTGACTGGAATTTTAATCAAGGCAGCTCATTTTCATCTTTGATGTGCAGAAACCAAGACACATGGATTGTCTTGAGGGCCTTTTCATTCATGCAGGTAATGTCTGGTAAGGACAACTGATCATTCATTACAGAAGCAGACTGGAAAAGCAGAAGGGAATGAGTGACAGTGAGGGAATGTTTTATGAAAAGTTCCATGCATGGAAGACAAAAAGAGGTATTTTACAAGTCTTAGTTAAAACAAAACAAAAAGGGTTTAGCAGCTGCAAGAAATGTTTTCAAATATTATGTTCACTTTCATAAATTCTATTGTTAATAAAACTCCCACATTTCCATTAGCTTCTGGTTAGGTGATCCTATCTTAGTGACTTTTTTTAATAGGCACTAGATTTCAGATATCAAATCACAGAGTTATAAGGTTTAGTGGACATAGTACTTTAGAAATTATCCAGTTTCTGAGCATTGCATACAGCATGCTGGTTAATAGCCCATAGTCCCGAGTATTTGTAATACTCAGACTTGCATACCTTGTGTGCTTCGATGTCTCTAGGACATTTTCATTTCGTTTGTTTATATTAATTATCCCACCTATAACTGAAATTAGATATTTGCAAACATTTTTATGATCCAGATCCTGATATGTACAATTTCATGTTACAAAAATTAACTGCTTTTTTCCCAGAAATTCAATACTTAAAAGGACCGGTAAACCATTTCCATCAGTAAAGATCTTGACTAGGGCATAGGTGTATATATGCAGTGAAATAAGAATGGCAGAGATGTAGACTGAGAGCAAAATAACTCTTTCTGTGTCAGGGTGAAGATAGAGATCTGGTATGTATTTGGACGACTCTCGCTAGCTCGCTATCATGTATATATATGTTTATGTATATAAATAGCTATATATGCATCAAATGTATGAGATAAGTCTAGATTACTTTGACTCTTCATTTGAGTTACTTATGAATTTGATAGTACAATAAACTTTAAAGCCAGGATACATTAGTCATTTTTATACAAATCACATGAACCAGGTTTGGTCCTGTGCTTCTCCCTTGAAGCAACCCTTAAATAATCTTATGGGAAATCTCCTACAGCTTTTCATTATTGCTGCATAACTGCCATACTATTGAAGGCATTTGTGGACGGGGAATGCACCAGCTGCTGACAACAATGCTCCCAGAGGAACGGAGAGATACAACATCACAGCCATCTGTGCAAGTGGAAACACTCAGGAATAACAACCTAGCAGACTCAAGAAGAATCTGTACTCCACATGAAGTTAAGAGTTTATGGGGCTTGAAAAGTCTCAAATTACAAAACAGAGAAACAAAGGTTCCGACAGTAATCTTAATATTTAGGCTTCCAAAGTACACTTAGCTGAGCTAACTCAGCAGAAGTAAATCCCCCTTGCAGTTAACTCCTGCTAAACTAGATCTCATCCAGTATCTGTCTCATCAGCTTACACTATACCAGTAATTTTGAGAAATACGATAAATCAGGCCTTTAAATTCATTTGCTGAGTGCGTGCTCTCCCTCCCACCCTTAACTTGCACTGCACCACTGACATGAATGATATTTTATGTAAATAACTTCCAAGCGGAGTTACTCATTATTAATGCAGACAGTTTTGAAGGTGAAAGCAAACAGCATTTGGAAGCAAGAACTTCTAATGAGCCTGTTATGAAGGAATTCAGCCTGCAAAACACAAAATTATTTTGTAGCACGCTTGAGTGACTCTGTGCCTCCGCGCCTCCACATTTCTGTCCTGTATGCTAAACATACAAATATCCTTCTAGGCACAATACTCCACCCCACCCCTTACAAATTTTACTCATATCACAACACAGCTTGTGTTATGTCCCAAAAACCTGACAGCAATAGAGGAGGATCTCTTGGATGGCGTTTATATATCTGTTTTACATCACAATATTTGAAGACAAAGCAAACAGAAAGATAAAATTAGAAAGGTGAATTGGGTGAGTTCTCACTTTGTGGGTCAAAATTCTCTGCTAAGGTAAATGAAACTGGAACAGCAATAAATTGCTGCTCCTTTTATGAGCTCCATGTTTCTTTCCTGCTCTTGCTACCTGAAGGTTATTTACATAATCCATCAAAGAGACTGCATTTCTGTAATTTCTCCTATTGATGCATAAAAGGACTCGAGGCAGTTAAGTGAAGGAAAATCTAAACTGCCTCTTTTCAGGGCAGCACAAAAGACGGCCCCCTTATTTCCTCAGGGATCTCCGGGGTCTCACAGGGAAAAAGGGTAAAAGTATGAAAAGCAAACAAACCAGTAAGACAGCTGCTCAAAGAGGGGCAAGCAACAACCTCTGCAACAACCCTCCTGAGATGGGGAGCAGACAGGGGTAAACCCACCCGAAGCCTGTTGCTAACCACCCAGGAAGAGCAGCCATGGGTTAACAGCAGAAGCAACTGGGCAGGGGAGGACACAGAGAAGGAGGAGCTGACTATCCCAGGAGCACCATTTCTCAACAAATAGCACTTCCAACAGAAAGTGCAAGGCATGTAGAAACACAGAGTTATGAACGTTTACAACTATATCCTAAGTATATCCGGGTCTGTGAGCAAAAGCAATCCCACGAGTGGGTTTGCCTTTACCTGAAGCAGGAATAACCCAGACTGTCTTCCCCAGCAAATT
>WYDI02020648.1:14775-26179 GCA_009867235.2 Psittacus erithacus | reverse complement strand
GCTGAAAGTCAAAACCACAGCACTGCACCAGCTACTAAGAAAGAGAAAAATGACTGCTACTGCTGAACCCAGGACAGCTACCTTTGAATTCTGATGAATTTACATATTGAATGCTGCTTCTTGTCATTTTTAACAGTTTGACCAAGCAAGCCTCTCTCTTGCATCTCGAGAGGATTACCTAGATAACACCACAGAAGCCAAATCTGTAAGTATTATTAACTGGAAATGAAAATGACTATTTCCCCCCTCCATTTTTTCCATTGTTGATTTTGTTTTCTTGAACTCCAAACTCAGACAAGAATGCAGCTTGTTTGGATTAAAATTTTTCAGGGTATCTTCTATCAGAAAATACCACTACTACAAACACTTTTGCAAAATTTCTCAAATGAAATTTTTGTAAGACTTGGGGTCCCCCTGCTTTTGTTCTCCCTTGGAAGGGGCCTCCAGAGTTCATCTTGTCCACCCCTTCTGCTCAAACAGTGTTGATGTCTGGAGTACAATACTAGTGACTGGCCTCCAAGTCTTTGTGCGCCTGATCACAATCCTCTGGACCTGACTCAGCTCATTTTCTATCCACCTCACTGTGCATTTCTCTAACCTGCATTTTTTCAACTTCGTAAACAACCAAAACTGCTCTTCTGTCTTTCACCAAGAAATTAATGTAATTGCAGAAGGTAATCAGGCAGGTTAAGTATGATTTTCATACACATTGTCTAATCCCACTTTAAGAGCTGTAAGTGTTGTCAGTCTAATCCAGAAGTGTCATTTGCATTCCCTGAGATTTAAACTCTGTGAACCACAGTGGGTATCTGTCTGTTATGCACAGTATGTTTACAATGTTATTTCTCCTTTTTTCCTTGATGACAGCAGGCATTCAAGGTAAGGAAAGCACAATTTTGGTTGCTGGGTCATGAAAGTACAAAGTATTATACCCTCTGCAATAGCTGGGCATTTCTGGTCTACTGCTACAGTTGGGCTCATAATAAATCCAGTGGTAATTTTACCCTTTTTGTTTCTTTACAGTATCGAGATGCCTTTTTGCAGTTCATGGTTGATACAGCAGTGCTTCTGGGAGCAAATGCGTCACGAGCCGAATCTGATATGAAGTCAGTTCTAAGACTGGAAGTTAAAATAGCTGAGGTTGGTAACCTAATGCAGGATTGAACTTAGCTTTTGCCCAACAAAAGTGCAATACTTCTTCAAAATGGAAAGCCATTATATCAATAACCTTAGCACAGTTTTTCAGCCTGGCCTTGAATACTGCCAGGGATAGAGCATTTACCACTTCTCTGGGCAACCTGTTCCAGTGCCACCGTATGTTAACTGGACTCACTAGAGATAAGCCTAGGGTTGGCATTTCAGTGTTTGAGGGACTCTGCTAACAAAATTCCTTGATCTGCCATCTCAGTGGAGGTAAAGGATGGAGATCCATACGGCAGCAAAGACACAAGGGTTATTGATCTGTTGGAAACCACAGAAACACCTGAGAATGGTCATGTAGGAATTCAGGCTTCTCCCCCCCAAAATGTGGGGGCATCAGTAGCTCAACTGAAGTGCATCTACACCAATGCATTGGAAGCCATTGTGCAGCTGGAAACCTATGATCAATGGGCTGATGCCAAGTGTATGAAGTTTTAGATTGCATATCCGGAAAAATCTCTTGACCAAAAGGGTTTTCAAGCACTGGAACAGGCTGCCCAGGGAAGTGGTTGAGTCACCATCCCTGGAGGGTATCTAAAAGATGTGCAGATGCTGTGCTTAGGGACATGATTTAGTGGTGGACTCGGCTATGCTAAGTTTACAGTTGGACTCAATGATCTTAAAGGTCTTTTCCAACCTAAACAATTCTGTGATTCTATGATTCTATAATTTTGAGCTTAGGCAGAAATTGAGTCCCTGATGTGCAGTTATGTTGGGAATACATTACCATGTATTCAAGAAGCAGACCAGGCTGATTCTTTGAACAGTCTAAAAGCAGTGCAACACTGAGGTGTGACATTGCTGCTTGGTAACGAGAGGCCAGTAGTTACAGTCACATGGCAGCTAGCTCGTGAATTGCTTTCATGGGGCACCTTGGGAGACTGGCCAAGAAACTCCATGAATTTTAATTTAGGAGGCCAACTGAATTTAGTAAAGCTAAGCAGAGTTAAATCTGGTACTTGGTTCTGACTGATTTACTTGGTGATATTATTTACCCCCTTGTGGACTTTAATTTATGCATTAGGACTATTGCAGGCTGAAGGAGCACTTCTACTTCCCCATATACCTGTTTCAGTATGGCTGCTGCAGGAATCCTGCTCCTCAGAGTTGCAAATCCACTATCATTTCCACTTCTTCTAAAGCTAGAGAGAAGAGTTAACCTCAACGTTGGGAAACCAGCAAAAGTTAAGGCTACAAACTTGACGCTGATTTGCAGAATTGTCAGCTGAGCTATTTCTTCATATCATGATAGAAATAAGCTATCCCCTGTGAAATGTTGGATATCCTGTTAACAGAGAAACCTGTTGCATAGGACAAGTGATGCTGCAGAATACTTTTCCCTGGGTTCTGCTATTGCAGTCTACAAGAGGAAAGGCAGTGATGCTTCTTAATGCTGTACACAGAATTGAGGGTCATTAACAGTAGTAATAAATCAGTGTTTCCATCTCTGCCAAAAGAGATGAAATGTTGCCAAGCTCTTAAATAAAGCCCAGTATTCAGCTTCAGATACACAGTGTAGATGGACTAATGAGCATATACTTCATAGTGACCCAGTAGACTTGAAAAACAGAAACTGCTTATTGTGTTTACTGGTGATGTGATAAGATGTATTGCTGCTTCTAATACTTTACTTAGCAAATGTCTTACAGAGCTTTAATCCACAAAGTATATAGGTGCAGTTGCCATATACAATGACATGGATCCTGTTACTCATAGTCATGCAACTGTAATGTTCTCAGATTCTGTAATGCATAGTTACGCAACATGCCACTCGTGACTTGCTTGTGGTTACCTAATTTCTCTTTAGTATGACTATTCCTTTAAAAATATATCTAGATTATTAGGCATGAGTCCAAGGACAAGGGTTTTGGATAATCCCTAATGAAGGCAATGATTTATATAAACATTTACCATGATTTCAAAGGAGATAGTTCTGTTTGTTACTTAAGTTTGTACTGTGTTCTGTGTTCCTCTGCATTCATTTTAAGTGAATGTATGTAATGGAGAGCTTGTGTGCCTGGGAAGAGACAGGAAGGATAAAGGAAGGATACTTTGGATATTAGGAAGAAGTGTCATACTTCAAGAGAGCTTATTATGTACAAGGAAAATTTCAATTAGGTTTGAATTTCTGGAGGAAGGGGAAAAGATTTGAGAGGAAGGGAACAGACAGGTTCAAGAAGAGTTAAAGATTTGTCAGGTAAATGAAATTAGCAGAAAGGGAGAACAAAGTAATTTTTTTTTTTCTCTGAGTGGCTTGAGCAATAGTAAAACCACAGACACTTACTGGAGAATCCTGGTTGGAGAACCGCCAGCTGACTGGTTAGTCTGGCGTCAACCTCTGCCCTCTTTAAACTGCATAGCGTACAGCCTGTTATATAGGCTTTACCTTAGAGCAGGGCTGGAATTGCCATCAGGAATTCTTGTTTCTCTTGAACATGGAGAAAATTTTGAGCTCTATTTGTGCTTGGTTTGTTTTTCTGTTATAAACCATACTGCCATCTTGGAGTCTGAATATCCCTTGCCAATTATAAAAGGACTTGCTTTGTGTTTAGGGTTTCCTTTGCTGTGTCCTTGGCCTTTCACACTAAAGAAAATCCCAAGGTCTGGCTCCTCTGGTCACTCAGAGGAGAGGCCTAGTTGGAGAATGCTTTAGATCATGCATGGCCTGTATACCCAGGTTTCCTGGTAATGAGGATGGTAGAGTAAAATGAGGGAAAACTTGTGTGTATCCAGCTCTTCCCTCAGATAGCAAGAATGTGTTCAAATTCAAGAGACAAGATGCAATTCCACCATACCTGTCTCAGATTTGACCTTTTAAACCATATAGTTTGGAGCTGGCTTCTACCTGACATGATGGGATGAATAAATATTAGTCGTCTAGGTATGCTTTTATCTCTTATGAATCATCATGCATTTCCTTAGTACAATCAGAGCTAAAATTGGTTTAATATGCTCAAAGAAGACAAGCAGCTCATTAAATTCCCAGTAATGAGTTAAACTAACAATGAACTGTGTTCCATTTCTCCTACTTAAATGTCATCCTCAGAAAGGGAAGTAAATGCTTTGCTTGAAAAGCAGGTGGTGAGATATTTCTGCACTGCGATTTATGATGGACAGTAATAATGTAAGAGCAGGTACCTGCAAGATAATCCTTATTTTGATGATTTTGTTTTGGTTTTGACTTTTTTTTCCCCAGATCATGATACCATACGAAAATCGAACAAGTGAGGTGATGTACAATAAAATGAACATATCGGAGCTTAGTGCCATGATTCCACAGGTTAGTTGGGAATAATTGCAAAATTATTCTTTTAATGTCTAACCTATGTAATTTAGATTGTCTTTAGTGGTCAAAGCAGCATGTTAAAGGAATATCATCAGGAATGTCTGTACTCAGTTATGCTAGATGTTAATTTAAATACAGTTACAAGTTTACTGAGGTTTGAAAACACACATAAAGACAAAATGCAATAGTTTCTAAAGTCTTAATATGGTTTGAGACCATTACTGTCAGTGGTGCACCTTAGTTAATAAATCATCTGTCTTCATAATCTGCTTTAACCAGCCTCTCTTTTTCATTGCAGTTTGACTGGCTGGGATATATCAAGAAGGTGATTGACACCAGACTCTATCCTGAGCTCAAAGATATAGGTCCTTCAGAAAATGTGATCCTTCGTGTTCCCCAGTACTTCAAAGATTTATTCAGGATACTAGAAAATGAAAGGAAAAAGTAAGGATCCTATGATGGTTTCACCCACATTTATGAGAGGACATCAAAAGCTGTGCTTTTCCTGTTTGGTTTTTTTGTTTGTTTTTTTTCTTTTTTTTTAATGTGTTTCAGATAATCTTGGAATCAAGTCTCTAGGCAAAAAGTCTTTTTGGTTTTGTCTGAATGAGGATATAGATATTAGCTTGTGTGTAGCAGGAGAATTTGCAGTTTCAACACCTTCATTTATGGAAAATGTGTTGTATTAAAGCTGCTCTTTGCAGGTGCATTCAGCATCTCTTACTTGTATGGGGTCTTGTACGTTGTGAAATTGTTTACACCCATAGGACATAGTTGCAGCATGCAGGTAGCTCAGATTAAACACAGTAGATGTGCTATGCACAGGGAAGCAACACACCTTTGGGCAGTGTGACGAAAAGGTATATGTGGACATGACATCCGATTTCAAAACATCATTTTGAAACAATAATGTTTCAAAACAGCATTATTGATGTAATCCATGTGATTCAGTGATAATTTGATCTCTGTTGAGGCATGTTGCTGAGCTTTAAAAAAAATATTGTTAGGCTGTTGTTTCCAAAAATAATTCTTTGCTGATTGTACGGTATGGCCACAACTAAATATATGTTTCAGAAAAAAAGACTAATTCAGAAGCATTATATTGTTGCTCTCTGTCTCCAGTGACAGAATGCTTGCATTAATTCATAGTACCTGTGAAAAAAACCACACAGATTGAACAATACAAAAAATAAAAATGATTGGTCTGCCTTCAGATAAACAAAGCATCCTTTCTTTATAAAATTCTGACAAATATCATTAGTGTGCTGCCAATCTTAATCTACTGAAGAAAGTCTTCTAAACGTTTTGGGCACTCTATGCTTTTTGTATCTCAGAGTTAGTTACGTTACTGGGTATAAAGAGGTGATTTAAGAGGATGCATATATAGCAAGACAGCAATAATTAGCTATTGCCTCTGTACAAATATACTTAAACGTAAATTTATTCTGTAACTACAGGATAAATACCTGGAGACTTTTTCCCTTAGGGTCTTACTCAGGGAAAAATCTGAGTACTGAAGAAGAGTTAAGCCAGCTGGTGACATGGCAGAGGGAGGCTGGAACAATGGCCAGAAAGAATGGCAATACCTGTCTTCAGCAAAGCTCAATACCGGCTTCCTGACTAACACAGGTCAGGAAGTGGCAAAAGCAATGTCTGATTTCAAGTATATTAATGTTGCATGTCTTATAGATGATAATGGTTTGGTTTGGGCATTTTCTTCTCAGTCTTACTGTTAGAAATTTGCATCATAAAATGTTAAAAATTTCAAATAGCCCTAAATTCAACCCAAGCTGGCTTCAAATTATTGTTTGTAAAACCCATCCAAACAGTCTCTGCATGGTAATAAAGATCATGTTTATCTTTTCGATGATGATTTTCATTACTTAAAATGTCACAGTCTGCTCCAGAACTAACCTTGTTATCTGGTCTGAGAAAATTAGGAAATCATCTTAAGGCTAACTCCTAACAATGAGGTCTTAACATTTCCATGTAAGGCAAACTCTGAAAGCTTAGAAAGGGCATTATCTTTTAGGTAATCTCATTTCTTATTCTCCATATGATATTTTAAAGGTTAAATTAATGCAAACAGCATGAATTTGGTTTGTTACTGTAAATATCTAGACCAATCAAATTTGTAGTAAAGCATTCCAAAATTTTGGATTTAGTTGTGTGATCAGAACGTCAATTAACTTCTCATCATTTCAGGAAAGGCAGCGTCATTGGAAGAAGCAGGTACTTTCAGCAAATTCATATCATTTTCTGTTACAAACCTTCTATCCCTAAATTATACTTCTATTCCAATGCCTTGTGTGTTCCTTTCCCAGATAAGCACCCTGCTGTCATGGGTATTATTCAAAATGGCAGAAAAAAAAGTGGTTCATGCCCTAGGGATCTGTCAAAATACTCTGTGAAGTGGAGGGAAGAATGGAGGGAAAATTAAGTTTGTCTGCAGAAGCAATTCTTCATGATAAAGGTGACAAGTTGTATGGACTCAAAATCATCATATTAAAAATTGCTTCCTTGATGAACCTGCTGAACAATCTTGAATTGCAAAATCACTCACATGGCAATGTTATTAGAAAATAGCACTTTGGCAGGCTGTAGAGTGAACTTTGTAGAATAAGGAAGCTATTTACTTGACAACCCTGCTGCATGTTATCATGTTACTGTGTAGAGCTTGAAGGATGTGCAGCTGTGTAGTCTGGAGGTCTGTTTGAAATTCCCAAGCCAGGATACTCCTGTGAATTCAGCCTAGGAGGATGGCCCCTCTGTAGAAAGCCACCCAAGAAGCTAGGTAACTAGCCTGGCAGGAATTTCCATTAGCCCTGAGTTAGATAATCTAAATCATGTCAGGTGTTCAGTGCTGAAATCAAACTTTGTAAGAAGTCTTCAGAGGTTTCCTTAGTTTTTTAGTGTAATGACTAATTTTAAATGGAGTTTATATCTATTACAGGAAGAAGAGTATTGTTGAAAACATAGATGTAGCTGTGGTATCAATGAGATAATGGCAGAGCTCAAATACAGCTGTGCCATGTGAGATGATAAACAGGACTGTGCTGACACCTGTTAGGAGCCCCTTATACTCCTTCTCTTGTGTGGTGGGGCTTTATGTGCAAGCCATAAAGAGGACACAGTAAATTGTGTCCTTGTTGGAAATGTTTTCAGCTGTTGAAGGAAGCAGCTTTCTTTATCATTCTCATGGATGTCAGAATGAATAACTGGTTTCCTTTGCCTTACCTTACCCTGCACCTTTGTAGTACAGGACAATTATTAGAGAAGCACACTGTAATTCCTGAAGCATGAAAGGCATTTTTCTTTAGAGAGGGATGGGGCACTTGATCTCCTTTCTGGTCTTTGCATGCCTCTGAAACATTAGAGAGAAGTTACAATAGCTTGACTTGAACTAGTGCCTCTAGCTATAGAGGCAGAAGTTTTTCCATACTTATAATTTGATTCCTGACTCAATTCTGAATACAATTTTCAAACAGATCTTGAAGTTTGTGAAATGGATCTTTTCCTTAAAATGTCAATTAATTTGTCCATCTATCGCATATTTAATCTATCCTCTTTAATTACTATTATGTATGTTGATTAAAATATTGCAAATTCACAAAATTTCACAATAGCAACCTACTTTATTCCCATACAGGGTAGAGAGTTCCTTGGTAAATATTCATAAAATCTGGTGTAATTTTAACTGTCCCAGCAAAAAAGCTCTCTACCACTTCCTTTGGGAGTGTGTATCACAGTAATGGTCATATTGGTTAAGAACAAGCCTACGCTTTCTGTACAGTCTTTTTGACATTAAAATAGGGTACTATGTGCTGTACTTTTCTGACAGGTTGCAAAAACAAATGCTCTGGTTTTATAAAAAGAGTAGAGATTTATATGTTTTATGTGTGCCTTGGATTTTGCTCTGACCCTCAGTGTACTTGTAAAATAGGGATGAAAATAACCTCAAGATATTCACGGTTGGCATTTCATAACCAAAATGTGTCAGTTTCTAAACCAAATACAGATGACCAATTGATTTTGTATAGTTAGCCAAAAAGGTAAAATGAACACCCCCAAAATAAGTAAACAAATTCAAACAAAATAAAGAACACTGCCCCTTGAAGAAACTTGCAACAACAAAACCCCTCATGCTTTTCCCCCATTGCTGCCCCTCATCAAATAGACATATCTGGGCTTTGAAGCAAAGCCTTCCTGTTGGTTTTTTGTTGGCTTTTTTTTTTTTTTTATCTTATGCATTGGCGGATTCTGGTGTGATTGCGATCAGGAATTATTATAACCTCATCAGACAGCTTGGTTTTAGGATATGTCAGCCTTCTTTCCCTTTCCAAATTAAAACAAACCTCAATTAGTTGTGAGATATTTCCTGAAACTGACAGCTGCCTTCATTATTTATGTCTGATACAAAAGTTTTTGAATTCCTGTAGGTATTATTGTCTGTGAGTAAGTCACGTTTTGGAGACTTATCCTTTACAAATTTCAGTCTTCTGTACACTACCAATATGACAAAGATTCCCCAACTTAACCAGAAGTACAAACAGCACTGGATGAGAACAGGAAGCACACAGAAGGGAGAATTCATTACTTTTTTTGGTAGCAATTAAGTACTGAATTGTAACCTATAATCAGTTTATGACAGCGATCTGTTTAGCTGGGTTTTTTAACCTAAGACTTTTGATCAAAATGAAATCTTTAAACCTTTTAATCTTTATGATTTGCATAAGGACTGTTGTAGATCCACAGAGCAATTACAGCAGGAGCATGGATGCTATTCAGCCCTGCTGAAAAACATGAGGCAGAGTTGTGAGGCTTGTGTAGTTCTAGTCATTTACAAAAACAATGAGAGCTGAGCATTTTCAGGGTGCTTCAGTTGCCATTGAGTAAGGAAATTCCGCATTGTCAGAAATATGTTACATGGAAAATCTATACTTTCTGGTATTTCATAGGTTGGAATTAATTTTTGATGACCTTAAGCATTATCTCAGAATGGTTTGATCATCTAAGCAGAGCTAACTGTTTTAATTTTTGTAACATGTACTGCGTTATAAATATATATTCATGCTAAAAAGAGCTTTTCCAGATCTGTTTCATAATTGTTGTGGGAACAAGTGCATACTATGTGATATATCTGTCTATCAAAAGACGGAATATCTCCAGTGTGAGAGATGAGGTGTATAACAGGCAGGATTTGCATATAAATCACAGCAATTCTCTACTCCCCTGCAGAAGCTGCCACTGGCCACAAAGACTAGTGAGTATCAGGCCTTTGAAGTGGCAGTTGGCTTGAGATTGCCACCCATCTGCTCTTGGTGTAGTGTCCCATTTGGATGTGTGCATGCTGCTGGAGTTACTGGGTCATCATGTGCTCAGTCACCTATAGACAATATGTAGCTATAGTTTGCTTTAAACCTCTCCATTCTCACCTCTTGATCACTCAGCCAGGTAGGTGATAAAGAGTATAAGCTTTCAGCAACATATCTTGAGCTGGAGGCTTTGTGTGGGTATACTGAAGCTTGGCTAGAAGCAGTCCATAAAAGCACATTTGTCGCAAAGGAGCAGGTTTCCTCCCTATGGAGAAGTTTGTGGCCTGTCCCAAATGTTATATATATTCCAACGTAGAGCAAACAACATGTGGATATCCATAACTATAACTATATATATATATATAACTATAGAGCAATGGCTATCCTTGCAAAATATATTGTGTAACACAAGATGAGAATAATATGCGTAGGTGATTATTGGACTTGTTTTGGGGCTGAAGTTGAATTGCGTATTTCACAATGCACATTTACCTCGCACAGCCACTGCTGAGCATGGGGAGAGCTCAATCTAGGCTAGATAAATCCTCCAGTCATGTACTTGAAGTTTTAGAAAAGGGACATGGGTGTCAGGTCTCCTGGGAATTTTAAACAAGTTCTGCCAGGATCTCTCAGCCTCAATTTTTATGAGATTCTTGTTACTGAGACCTCTCTGGTTTTGGTATTTCAGTTATCCATCTGACAAAAATCAGAAGGGTAATACTTTAATAACTGTATGGATAGTAAGAACTTTTAAAAGCATACTGATAACTTGTAATGAAAGATACAAATACGAAATATTGATAGTATATTTGATGAACTGTTATCTATTCTGTTTCATAGTTATGATTTATGTGGTCTACCAACGAAGACAGATAACATTCATTTTTATTTACAAAATTAAAAACAGTTATTTTCTTATCTCTGGGTAGAACTTTTACGCAACTATACTTATGACATGGTTCTTGCCACTTCTATAGAAAATGAAAAAGGTCTTTTGAAACAAAATAATTACCTCTAAATAACATACTGAGAAATTGGTTCATTATAAATATCCCCTAGAAGATGATTATCATGGTGTAATTATGTATCAAGTGGTTGCATTCAGACAAATTCCTCTGTGTAATAGAGATTTATCAATTTGGTCATCACTCATTAATTTTCAAGGTGAAATATCCACCATTCAGTTGAAATGTTTGCAGAGATATTTATGTGAGTACTTCGTAGTACCTCATATGCTATTAGATGTCTGACAAAAATATGTCTAATTTAACAGGACTCTTGCTAACTATCTGGTGTGGAGGATGGTTTATTCAAGGTTATTTAACCTCAGCAGACGTTTTCAGTATCGGTGGCTGGAATTTTCTCGGGTAAGTTAGAGCTTTTATAGCAGTTACAATAGTACTAGTGTTGATATTATTGTTTTCCCTTATAGTTGCTTATACCTTTGCAAAATATGGAATGTTTTCCATGCTAGGTAAATTTCTTGAATGAATGTTTGTTGTTGAAGACTCCCTCTAAAACAATTAAGTGTCGTGGTTTAAGCTTAGTCGTAAATTAGAAAAGCATGTAGCCTGCTTGTTTTCCCCCCACAACCTGTCCTTCC
>WYDI02020648.1:0-14675 GCA_009867235.2 Psittacus erithacus | reverse complement strand
GTCCTTGACCGATTGTAAACATTCTAAGCAGTAGCTACAAACATTGGTATTATCAGCACTGCTCTCAGGCTGAAAGTCAGAAACACAGTGCTGCACCAGCCACCAAGAAGGAGGAAAAATGACTGCTACTGCTGAACCCATGACAGTATGACATACATATTCTTGTATATGACACAAAGGAAAACTTTGATGTTAAGGAGTTTTCGAGACACCCCTTTAAAAACCATACCCTTCTTATGCAGAAACTTGAAAGCTGTAAAGTTTTTGAGTTAAATGCCAGAGTTGTGACCTGTGCTACTTCTGCAGGCTGAACTATTTTAGCCAAAATCCAATCTTATGAAAAAACTCCTACCCTTTATGCATGTGTGTATATAGCTCTGGTAAAACAAAAGTCTAAGATTTCATCTTTTCTGAGCTTGCTTAAATCTCTCTCATGCTCTAGTGCCAGGTTTACGTGAGCTGTGGCACGTACATATGCCAGCCATTTCTACAGAGAAGCCAAGCAGGTGCCTTCCAGCCTGGGACTGCAGAAGCCCCAGAACACATTAGTCACCACCCTAGGCTGCGAGAGTAGACCCAATTATCTATTAAGTTATATGAACGTTTATGTAAAACACATTTATTTGATTGAGTGAACCCTGAACAGGAAGCTACCCTGATAATCCTGCGGGCAGCATAGGAGCTCTTTAAGCAAGCCAAGGATGAAACTGAAACTGAAAGGTGCTTTGTCTTGTTTCCAAGGTACCATAGTTTAAAATGTGAACTTTTTGCTTGCCATTGAGAAAATTAGCTGCTTGGTGACATCATGACAACTTAAGTCTGGCATGACACTGCCAGTGATGTGATACAGGAGGTGCGGGTGCTCTGTTCTCCCTAGTGGGGCATGCAGGTGCCTAATTGAAGCACCCATAATGACTTTCCTTGAATAGTAGTGGAACAGTTCTGAGTTGATCACATACCTAAAAATTAACTCAAATATCTTGATGGAAACTACACAGGAAAGGCAGCTTCCTACACTTCTGAAATCATATTCAAATCAGTCTTATTAAAGATACCATTTTCTTCATGCGAAAACATGAGAAACTGCCTGTCAGAATCACAGCAACAAGTTTGTGTGTCCACTCCTCGGGTATTCCTAGCTAGCCAGGAAAAATAGATTGATGCTGGCCATTAGCCATTCTGCAGCACAATACTGAATTATATTGAATTATAATATGGCCAGGAAAATTACTAGAACGAAACTTTAAGCTTTGAATACTATGCTTTTTTGATATGGTAACTAGCTGCTGACACTGGGTACTTTCTTCAGAAGCTTAAGGATGAATCTACTTCACTTTGGTTCAGTCCTTATTAAAAATGTCATCAACAGTTTTCATCTAAGTGGCTGTGAAAACTTTTGAACAGCACAGTAAGGGCAGTGAGTCAGCAGCTCACTCCCGTTATCTGCCCCTGGGATCTGGAGGTGGAGAGTTAGTTAAGTGCAGTAAACAGCAATAGCTAATAGTTAATAGCTAAGGTTAAGTGCAGTAAACAGCTCAGGGGAACAGACTTCAGAGGTCAGCAGAAAGGACACGAGAAATGGAGTTCAAGGCAAAGGCTTGAAAGGGTTTCTTGAATAGATTTGTTCTGTCAGAGGCTGGAGGACTAAAGGCACGCAAATCCTCTGGGGTCGTAAAGAGAATGCAGCAACCTCTTGCCAGGTAAGTGAAGAGAACATTGGATGACTTGTTAAAAGTCATGACCATTAGATGAATCAGTGACCCTTAAAGAAAAGGATATCATTAATTAATTAATTCATTCATTCATTCAGCCTCACCTGTCATAAGCATAGTATTTTTTTTCACCAGGTTTTCTTTTTCTATTGGTGCTTTTTTTATCTTTGCATCGAGACACTTAAAATCTTTGCAAAGAGAGGGAAAAAGACATGACGAAACGTCAAAAAACTTCAGGTTGAGAAATACGACAGACCTGCTGACTCTAGAGAAAATGCTTTGATTACCACATCAGCAACTACTAGCAGCTCCTCTGCGGAGGTGCTTTGAGTCCTAAGCGAATGTGTAGTGGCACCTGGGGAAGAGATCAGTTAACTGTGCTGTGGAGCTCTAAATTGACTGGGAGGGCTTGAAACCTGTATATCATATCTATATATAAATATATAGTCGCTGCTATTACCTGGAGTATTGTGGTTTAGAGTGGTGTATTAATATTAGGAGGAACATTTTAAGGGAGTTCTAGTTGGCTGTTGTAACATAAATATCAATAAACCAGCTGTGAGGTATAATCCGTTCCTCTAGGCTTTATTTTTATTGGTCTCACAGCCTGTGCTGCCTTTCTGTCCTCTTTACAGTCAAGCTGCTCTCAAAATAACGATAATTATTGTGTTGAAATAATAATACATCACATTCTAAAAGCCAGCTCTGACTCCTGACTCTTTCTGTGGCTGATGTATAGTCAAAGCTTTTGGAAGGAATTTCAAGCTCTGATGACTAATGCCATGACTCCCCTTCTTTCCCTGCATCAGGAAAAAGCTCCATTGTAGTTTTGCTTGGACCTTGGAGAGGAATTTTCCTCTCTACTTTTTTTGCTTTTTCTTTTCCTTTTTATTTCTTTTTTTTTTTTTTTTTTTTTCCAGTGCTGTGTTATATGTTTTAGAAAAGGAGTTTGTTTTCAAATTTGGCTCTGTTTAGGAAACTATTACCTTATTATGTATTGGTTTGGCTAATGTGGTTTTCTTATAGAGGCAGTGTTCCCTCTGTCATTGAAAATCTATTCATGAACATAGAGTATTATTAAAAAGCATTTGAAAATACAATTCACTGGTGGTTTTAAGTATGAGTCATTGATTAAGCTTAATTACAAACAATTTGATGGAGAAAATCAATCTTTGAACTACCAAATTATCTGACCTTCAATAGCTGAGGGTTAAGCTACTCTAGAATTTTCCAGTTAAATCCTTTCTTATTGGAATAAAACAAATCCAAAACCTCCAGTTTTGCTTGAAATTTAATCTTGAGTTCAAAGGAGGAGAAAACTGGGAAAAAGAAGAGGCTCAAAAACTGCTAATCAATGCTTAAAAGGCTTGCATAATCTGTTAAAGGCCAAAATCCCTATCCCTCCTGACCTGGTCTGGTGTTGGTTGTATTCTGCTTTTACATAGCTGATTGGTGTTAACTACTAATCTGTGATTTTGCTTATTCTCTGTGGAAAATCTTAAGAAGCTCCTTAAGTGGAAAGGGAACTCTTTGAACCTTGAAAACAAATGAAGTTTCTTAAATGAGCACTGCTATTGTTTACATGGACCCATCTCAGATTTTATTGTACTTTTTTATGGTATTTTTTAAAAAAATAACTTCTACCTTGATGTAAAAATGTAATGTTGAGTGGGTAAGCATCCGTGGTAACATTATTCTCATGAGAAACAGAAACAAAAGCAGCAATGTGCTTGAGCTCAGAGATTTGTCATAGCACTTGATGAAAATGTTAATAACTGTATTGTTATTGTTTCCTTTTGATAACTCTTTGACAAGCACGCTTTAGACTATCCTGTATACACATGCAGACTTGTTCTTCTTAAACAGTATAATGTTATGACCTACTACCTGCACCTGCCAACAGGTGATCCATGGAACCACAACTTTGCTGCCCCAGTGGGATAAATGTGTGGACCTTGTTGAAAATGCTCTCCCTTATGTTGTGGGTAAGATGTTTGTGAATGCTCATTTCCAAGAAGACAAGAAAGAGATGGTGAGTCCTCCGAGATCTCTGTGGCTTCCTTCTCTCAAATTGCCCCAATGTTAGATGAAAATTTAAAAAGAGATAAGAATCTTAAAAATACTTGAATAGGGAAAAAAATATAGGGAGAAAGTGGAACAAATCTGAAGAACTGTCACCTTTCTGTCCACCTGGGCACTTCTCATTCTTTCTATCTGCAGCTTTTCAGACAAATATGTAACCAGATCAAAACCAGGTTGAACATAATTAATTTGTGTAAATGATGACAATCAGGCTGTGCAGGAACAGAGTGAGGGGTATTGATGAGAAATGGTTTGGTATAGCTAGTGTAACTCATTATAGTAAAGTTTTAGCTGACTAGTTAAAAGACTGGTCAAGACTGCTTCAGGGCGACCCTTTTAAAAGCTAGCTGTGCTACACCTGTAGTCTGAACAAGAAAAGTGTAACTGATGTCTGGCCCAAATTAAAGGAAGCTTAGAGCCATATAGAGTTTATATTTATGATTCAAATCCTTTCAAATCTCTTTTGCTCCATGGTGAAGGAAAATATTCTTCCATGCTGCCGAATTCAGCAAACAGCTTTTAGCTGGACATTCATCCTCTTTCTAAAACTTCAAACGTAGTTGCATTATCACTTCTCTTAATAATATATTCAAATGATTAATTACTTTTCACAATTATTTATGAATTTCAGTTAATATTTTTCTCATAAAGGTTTCCAATATCTGCTTTTCCGGCCATTGATTTCCCAATAACCCATTTAAAGTCAGCTAATTTAGTCATTGAACTTAGCTCTCAGTGCAGGAGAGCTAAAACCATTTAGAAAACATGTGAAATAGCATCCTGCACTGAGGGCAACAGCTCTGTGATAGCCCTTCACTGCCCTAGCTCAGTAGCCTCAGCTTGTCTGTTTGACTTTATCTAGTTTGACTGTTTTCTCGGGGAAGGGCTCCATTTTAGACAGACCAATACTCTGATTTGGCTTGTCCAAATATCTGTGACATGTGTTTCCCTCTCAGGCCGTGAATTTCTTCTGCTACAGCTGGTGTTTAATTTGCCTTCAGCTGGAGTTCTCTCTCTGAGATCCAACTTTTCAGTCTCCTGCTTCTTGATTGAGTTTGTAATGTGCTATTTGGCAGTTTAGTGGCAAATACATTTCAGGAATACACAGTATGACTTCTGCACAGGATAAGAGGGAAGAGACTATAAGAAATGTACACTTTTATGGAGAGGATATGGATATGGAAGAAAAACTTTCATGTTCATATATGGGGGAAAAATTTTGAAGAGCTGATAGAAAATGATTTTCTGTTGAAATGTGACTTAGTTAAAATATTTCTAAGCATGTATATTCATTTCAGACCAACTTTTTGCAAAACTATGAAGTCTGAAATCATAATAGCCTCCATAGTAAGAAATTAATATACAATTTATAGTGTAGATCAAAAGATTCAGACTTGTAGTGACCTGCCCTTGGAGATAAAATTACATACAAGTGAAATTTGTTTCAATCCGTTTAAAAGTGTGTTTTTCAAGGTAGTCATTTGTGGTGTTATAGTTTTCATTTCACTGGCTTTCAGTTCTATTTCTCTTTATTAAGCACTAAGGAAGCACTTAAGAAAAGCACTCTTATTTGTACAGATTTCTTTTTCTTTTTTTTTTTTCTCTGGCTTATGGCATGTATCTCTCTATGATAAGCAAATCCTGAGTTATGGATAATATGCATTCTTTTTCACCATGTTTTGTGCCTGATGTCATACCTTAGACACTTCACTCCGTTTATCAAGGGAGACATTATTTGTGTCTAAATATAGCACTGTTTCTAGCCCAGAGTGCCTGCGGTGTTTCTTACAGCTATGCCTGAGCAGTTTCAGTAATAACTTTGATAGCAGGAATAGGTTTCTCCCCCTGCCCCCTGCAGCTACAACTGGTGCATAAAGCCTAAATATACACCAGAGCCCAGCTGCAGAGCTTGAATTTGAACTTGCAACCTCCAAATACAGGGAGTTCACCTCATTAGTGCACTAAGTTAATTGAGTCAGTACTCTGTCATCAATATCTTTGAGTTACCCTGTTCCCTGGGATGCAGTTTACTGTGACTGTTGACTGCTCAGTCATATTTAATGCTAGACCTGTTCCAGTTGTTCCATATTGTCTCTAAAAATAAGAAAATGTTTTTTGAAAAGAGTAGTAAAAACTGAGTAATCAGTGGAGCTTTGCTATGTTTTGTCTGGCTCTTTACCACAAATAAAGAAGAGTTCCAGATTGAAATATACAGCAGATATATATATATATCTGGCAATTTAGGTAAAGGTAACATTATTTTCCAGGACTTAGTCCCCACATTTTAGAGACAATAGATCCATAAAATAAAATTATATAAATCTCTGGACCTTGATGTTTTCATTATTATTAAATGCAATGTAATTGATAGCACAAAGATCCAATAAGTCTTCATGCAATGATTATCTGTCATGTTGTGTGCTATCTCAGCTTTGGTTTGGTCTGTACTAAAGGACTCAAGCAACAAGTGGATTCCCCCAGTTACCTCATTCTCACACTGTTCTCAGTGGGTACCTGTTATGAGATTCATCTATTGATATATAAATAGAAGCAGCTGATTGCATACACCTTTCTGGTCTGTGCTACCAGATGGATACATAACCATGAGGGCCTTTCTGCTCTTTAGACTGATATAATGCATGTGTTAGTGACTAGATTTCTTGTTTTCTGTCATTTCAGGGTTTTCTTAATGTGCATACTCACTAAACACTCCTATTGTTTTTCACTTGCCTTTGATATGCTCATGGCTTTGTATAGATGTCTGAAGAAGCAGTCAAGCTAAAACAGTTGTGGGTTTCCTTAGCTTTGCACAAATGCCAGCTGTCACTGGTGGTTCAAGACCACAGAAGCAGTTAAGGCTGCTCAGTGCTGACAGCCGTGGCCTCTGTCCCTGCAGTAAGTAAAGGGTAGGAGTCCTTCACAAATACAGCTAAATACAGGCCAAATATTTGCATGCTGCTTTGTATTTGGATCATGATACTGTTAGCCGAAATTCCATCCTTTGGCAATATTAGTAAGGCATATCTCAGTCTGACATAAACCAAACTAGGCTACAGATGCTGTTTCTGGAGAAAAGGCTTTGTTTGTGCAAATGCCTTGCAGTTAGCTCCTTCTTCTGCATGGTTCAGTGATCTAGAGCCAAAGTATCAGAAATCTCCCCAAATCACTGCAACTCTCCCAGTATTTTTTATGATTTTAAGATAGACATTCTCAGAATTGTGACATGAAAAGATCAGCAGTGAACAGGTTGTGTGATACACCTGAAGGAAAAGAAAATAGAAAGAAAGTTATTTTCAGAAGAAGTGTCTTGGTTTGACAGTCCTCTGGATTTCTCCAGAGGACTGGAGAACAAACAAATGAGCCTTCAAGGAAAAACAGCAGATACTGTCTGATTTGGAATCATTCCTGGTCTAACCAAATCCATTACTTCTGCATGCATCAAACCTTTTCTTATAACGATTTTGCCATGACATATTTTACTGGGGAGGATTTTGCTAAATATTTTTCAGATGGAGGAGTTGACTGAAGGAATTCGCTGGGCTTTTATTGACATGTTGGAGAAGGAAAATGACTGGATGGACTCTGAAACAAAGAGAAAAGCTTATGAGAAGGTAACAAATATAAATGTTGAATGGCTAAATTCCTGTTATGGTGAAGGTTTGACTTGAGTGAAAACAGAATGTCATGTACTGTACTTGCAGTTCCAGTTACCTACCCATCATTTTGTTCATGAAGGGACACGTGCCACATTTGTATAGCTAGAAGTTAAGCCGCCTGAGCTCCTGCTTCTCTGCTGAAGTTATTTTTATTACCTTGTTCTTCCTCCCTTGTCTTTCCCCATTTAGCTTGGCTGACCCATACTTAGAGATTATTTCAGTCTTGCCTGTACAGTAGCTTTTCTTGACAAGGTCTTCGTCTTGATTGAGATGTTAGGATCACATCAACCTACAAACTGAAATTGGTGTCTAAAATATCTGGGACAGTTGAGGGTATTTGGCGTGAAGATGGAGGATCCAGCATAGAAGGGAATATGTGAATGGTCCAGGTCCTGTACCCTGTCCAGTGCCATGGTGGGAGACCTACCTTGAAAGCCATCTTCCGGGAGTGCAGTGACCATTCCAGCTGACACCCATCTGCCAGTAGAATAATGCCAGTTATGAAGTGTTATGACCAAGGATGGCATTACAGGTCCTGATACTTTCAGATAGAGTGACAGTGGAATGCAGGAGGTAAAGTTGAAGGCCGACCAAAGTACTCAAAGCTCTTTTCACTCTACTCCCACATTTACAGCATGTGATACATTGCAAGGGAGCTTGTCCAAATTCAGAGCTCTGCCCCAGAGCAGCAGTCAGAAAAGGCATAAACAAAGAAGAGTGGAGGGCAATGTGTAGGACTGTCTCCTTGTTTGTTGAGGCAATGGGATATTAGTGAGCTAGTAAGTACCCTCTTTGAATAAACTGACATGCAAATACAGCTGAACTGTTCCTGCTGCTGTGCTTGAATAAAAATAGCAGTGTTTTGTTTTAAAAGCAGATACAGACTTCAATTTTTATTTTTTTTTCCAATTCTGATGAAAGGGCTGTTGAGACTTTTTATTGAATTTATTTTCATTGGAAAGTTTTAAATTCCATACATAGCCCATTTAACTTTTACACAGCACTGCTCTTTACAGATGTGCAAATGAAACAGAGCTGCCTAAATGCACCAATAAACTCAGTAGCAAAAGAACAACATTAAGATGCCATTTATTTTCTGCTAACCTGATGGTAAATAGACTGCATTATTATTTCTTACTTGCTGTTATGCTTGGATTTTTACTAGGAATACCCTTAGAAATATAATGATCTTTAATATAGATATTTGACAAACTTACTGTAAAATAAGAGCAGGAAGATTTTCTAATTATTTTCTTAACAGATATATATAACTGTACAGGCATAAGCACACCTGATGTTTATTTTTCTAGCAAACAATCTGCTTAACCATTTTGTTCAAAATTTTCTACCTGCCTTTCAGCAGAGAAACAATACATGCGTTGCTGCAAACTAAAAATACCCTTCTAAAAATGTCTTCCTTTCCCAGCTTGAGGAGAGTTTTGTTTGGAAGGTAGGCTAGATTTTTCATAGATGGAGACGCCTGTTTCTCTGTTGACACACTGAGCAAGCTTTCTGCACTTTGCTTCAATTTAAGCATCTCCTTTAGGTTTCTGAAGTTGATGGGGTGTGTCTGTGCTGAACAATGTGTGACAAACTAAATTCAAGCAATACAATAAGACATAGTTACAAATAGCAAATTGTTTAAATCCATTCTCATTGAAAATGGATTGAAATAACTTGAAAAACAATTTTATAGCTTACTGATGTAAGAACAAGGTCAAGCTTGTAAGACACAAGTGTTATGTGATGACTTAAGAGATTGCACCAACAATTACATGGTAGGGCTTATAAATTTAAGTTCAAATTCACGGAAACTGCTAGATGGCTAGAAGAGTCCAGAGAGACATCTTAGAAGATTTCCAGACATGCAGTTTGTATGTGCTTATCAAGTGCTATTTACTGCTAATGATAGACATTGGATTTGTCCTGGGACATTTGGATGGGCATGTTTTTAGTTCAAGAGATAGATTCATTACATGTATTACGAGATAATTCACTGGAGAAATCGTCAAAATCTGTTACTGTGTTCCAGTTAAATCCCATGATCCCAGCGCTTTATGCTGTCACTTTTTAAATACATAGACTTTGATAAAGCAGCGCAGGCAACAGGCATTTGGAAGTGGGGATTGTTTGGTTGCTTAAAAAAAAATCAAGGCCAGGTTGAATGGGGCTTTGAGCAGCCTGGTCCAGTGGGAGGTATCTCTGCCCATGCCATAGGGGCTGGAATGAGATGATCTCTCAGGTGATGATCTGCCAAGCCCTTATGATTCTATGACTACTTTATAATACGCATCTGTAAAAGTGACATTTCTTTGTCAATGTTTGGCACCCATACCTGTGAGACAGTGCAAGTACCATGGATTTCACGATTCAGGAAGGAACTTAGTTTGTTCTTGAATTGAAAAGCAAGTTTTGTTTTCCGGGAGAGTCTTCTCAGTCTTACATTCTGGACCACTATCAAAACATAGGTTAGTGTTACAACAGTGCAGTGGGATGCTGAATGTAGCTTCTTCCAGATGAAGGCAACTTCACTGCTCTCCACAGCTTCCTGAGGAGGGGAACTGGACAGGAAGGTGCTGATCTCTTCTCTCTGGTATCCAGTGATAGGATGTTTGAGTGGTTGAAAGCTGTGTCGGGGACGTTCAAACTTCACATTAGGAAACATTTTATTTTACAGAGAAGGTGTTCAAACACTGGAAAAGGCTTTCTAGACAAGCCTGTCCATGATTAAGTCATTTGAACAATGTCCTTAACAACATACTTTAACTTTTGCTAGGCCCTAAATTGATCAGGCAGTTGGACTAGATGATCCTTGTAGGTCCCTTACAACTGAAATATCCTATATTCTTTTCTTATTATCAATTAAGTAAAGAAAGGAAGTTATTAGGTAAAGAATATCTTGGGGTTTTATGTTTTCATCAGTAGCTTTCACATTGTCCCTTACAGCAATGCACAGTAGAGTTCTGTGGCAGAACTGCATGCTGCATGGAAATAACTGATTCCTCTAATTTGCTTTTTGTCTGTATTTTTAATCTCACTGCATTTTTGAATTTTTCAAATGCTCTGGAAAGAAAGGAACTGTAGAAACCTAGTGAGTTTTGTTTACTGGGCCTGCTCCATTCAATTTGTGATTAGTCCTTTCTTTAACTTCAGGCATATTTTGGTCATTAACAAAATTTTCACTCATTTCCTGAAAGAAGAATGAGGTCGATGTGGGATGCGGACGTCTGGGCTGTGAGCAAGGAGAGCCTTCCTAGAAAAACTCGTATGTTCCTTATGGTGATTGTATCTTTAGATGGCAACACTGTAATGCAAATGGCTCAGCAGGCTTTAAAGAGAGTTAGCTGCAAATTGTCTCTGTGATTTGGATACTCACTGTTTTCCATGTTTTCTGCTGCCTGTTTTCTGACTGGTGCCCACCTTTCTTTTGCTTGGCTGAGACCAAACTTGTATACCTCGCTGTCAGCCTGATGTTTTGCAATCAAAGGGACCATCGACCTCCAAAGGACTTACAAAAGGCCCTCTGATAGAATCGATGCTTGAATTTTGCTTTAGGCAGCCTGTCAGCTCTATCTAATCACAGTAATGTTTCTCCATCTGTGACTCTCTTTGTGTCTCTCCTGTTGTTTTAAGTTGCTCAGAGGGGATACTACTAATTTGATGAGGACAAACCATATCAAAAGGACAAATCTATTAGTCTATGCGATTTAGGGAACAACTGTCTTGCAGTTTAGATTTCTAAGAATTGTTGTTTCAGCCCTTGTGTACCTTGGAGTTAAGATTTGACTTTCCCTCTGTAACAAAACAATGTAACGAGATAACATCTAATAAATTCATTCTACCCTCCCTCCACTCCTTTCTGTCTGTGATCGAAACATGGATTTAATCCAGACCATCCGAAAGCCAATCTTGAAAAGAAAGTTTGTAATAAGGTTAGGCGAGTTATCTGTCTTCCCGTGCAGTTCTCACCTAGCTCTCTGGATGGAGCTCATGCTGCTTCCAAACGAGCTCCGAGTGGGAGAAGCAGTCGGCTCTATGCTGTGATGCTCTGTTTTCTGCCCTATCCTTCCTCCTCTGCTCTGCTCAGACCTTGCTTTATTGCTCTGTATTTGTCTGTCATCTGAAATTTGCGTAAACCGTGCCTGTCAACCTCGCGAATTTTCGAAGGAGATCTCGGATTTTAAAACAAGCAAACAGACAAACAAAAAACAAGCAAAGGTTAATCTTCTTGCTGTATTAGCCTCTTTTTTTTTTGTAAGGGTCATTAAATTTTGTCCTCATTCAAAGAACAGAGAAATTATTCAAATGAGTGCATCTCCAAGGGTGCGTCTGGCAGCAGCCTTCAAGTACGTGGTCTGTGAGTTACACGGTTAAGACAGTGCAGAAAGACCCCTCATCGGCTGCCCAGGCACCTGGTGAGCTCAGGCCACCTTACAGCCTCAGAGAAGGATGGCAGGTGAAGAGAGGGGGGAGAGAGAGAGGAGAGCCTTTTGTTCCACTTACAATGAAGGTGCAGCATGCAGCCAGCTGTGTCAGCCAAATGGTGTTGACAGCTGCATTTTCTAACTGTGGACCGCAGGGAAAAGGGAGAACCTGCAACTGAAACTTCATTGACATGACTTGTGTGATCAGGACTCTTGTCTTTAAAATAGTAATTTATTGCTGCTGCTCTTTAAAGGATAATTCAGTGGAAGATCACCACTGAGATGTAAAATTGTTCCCTTTCTTGGGCAGGTGCCATTAATCACTGTTTTTCCTTCTTGAAATACCCTTTGTGCTTGGGTTTAACTGAAAGCTTGAAAAAGAGACTTTTACACAAATATCTGTTTTTTGAAAGTTTTTGAAAGAAATCTCCTGTAAAATAGCCTGTATTGTAGAAAAGTTGGCAAGGCTTTTTTTCTTTGCAATATTATTTTTCAAGTATGGGCGATAAGCCAAAAAAAGCTTGTTTTTCCTATACTAAGATTTTTCTGTAACATTATTAACATCTTTAGGTCATGGAGCACAAATCCCAAGGTCACTGTCCAATCATTTTTTGCCTTCTGAACTTGTCTACTGCTTGGCTTTATTTCTGTCTCAGGAAGTTGCATATGCAACGTTTGTTTTCTTCGCATTTCTCTGAGTCTGAAGACTGAGGCAAGAGGACCTCAGGAAAATATAAGGACGGTCCGTAGCTACAGGTGTCTCTCTCAGGCAGCCTTAGGTACTTTTGTTTAGCCCAAGGGGTTTGTTCTGCTGCTTCAGAGGGCTACATCAAACCTCCCTAGATAACAGTGTCATTTAGGCCAATAGCCCTTAGGAAATCAGAAGCCATCTGCACAAGCCCTGATTTAACAAATTATAGGTACTTTAAATGAGGTAGGTGTTCATAGGTTACCCCACTGAAGCCATTCGCTTCTCAGCTGGAACTTACTGGTCATATCCAGCCCTCCAGTCAATTAACTGAGCCCCTGCAATCTATCCCAGTTCTCTGTCATTTTTCTCTTTTCACATTTGGGTGATTTCACTACGAACGTGACAGCCATACTGCTCAGACCAGAAGTCCAGTGTCTGGTTCGGACAGTGGCCAAACAGTAGCAGATGTTTGGAGATGAATATAAGGACAGGGCAAGCATGAAGGGATATATTTCCACTATCCTCTCCTGGCCACTGACAGTCTGCAGCTCACTTGCTTCCTGAGCCAGAAGTAGTGTCTTTGTATTTATTCATATTTTTCTGGAATGTTTTTCTAATGACTTTTTGAACCCACAATTTTTATCATCCATAACTTCCCAAGACAGTGAGTTCTACTGCCTTACTGCACCTCCTTTGGCTTGTCTGGAAAATGTCACCTTCTACCCCTATGTTCTTGTAGTGGGAAAACAAGAGAATCATAATTGTCTGTTCTTTTCTTGTGCTCACTCTTGCTTCTGTATAACGCTAGCACAGCAATACATCCAGGGAGTATTTAGCCTCCTGCATTTGTTCACATAGACAGTCCAGGGTGTGCACTAGATGCAGTTCTGAAAAATAACTTTTAATTAAGATCTGAGACATATCCAGACAAAAAGGCCAGACACCACAGCTTCAAGAACTGAAATTAATCTTGCTTAATGCCATGCTAACTTTGCACAAAGATGACAAATCATCCAATGTGAAGAGCGGTCACTAGCTGCTCTACAAAAAGAAAAAATGCCTTTTGTGTCTTGTGGGATCTGTGGACCCATCCTATGTAAAATAATGAAAAATATGACAGAGGAACCAGACTTCCATATCTCAAGTGGCCTTATTCTAGAATGAAGGCTAGTACAATCCTGACAGAACACTACATTTGATAAAAGAGGGGGATGGCATTTCATTCCAGGTTCTTTTAAGATGACTTTATATCTTTATTTCAAGGATCTCAGAGAACTTTGTAAAGTGTAAGGCTGCCTCAGAGCACTAACAGAAGTTGCCAGACTCACTTCAGAAGACCTAGGAAAAGAAAGAGAAATTCTAAAAGCCTTTTGAAAGGCATTTGGTCACTTTACTCCTGTTTAAAAGACAATAAGGGTGTCTGCTGACTTTTAAATTTACTGCTTTTATTGAAACTTTGATTCAGATCTTCTTGAAAAAGTCTTGTCATTTCTAAACTGGAATTCTAAAGTGGAAAGCATAATTCTGCTTAGGGCCATTTGAACCTTGGCCACTCTTTTCCATTGTGGAATTAAGGTTTCTGAAATTAGGGTAGTCTCTGTCTGGATGCAAAAGTTCAAGGTTCTCCTGCTTATATTGCAGAGGTTGCATTGCAGGGAACAATGAGCGAGTCTCCTGATAAAGTTGAAACATGGGTCAGAGTTCAGAAAAGGCAGACTCACATTTTGACTCTCTTCTTACATGTCTGCAGTTCCCTTGGACATCAAATATTTCAGCAGGACCTTTTATCTTTTATCTTCATGGTGTAACTGATCTTTATTTCTGCTGTGTGCATGGACATGTGAAGAGAAGGGGACAACTGGATAAGAATCAGGAAGTGAAGCTGTGCTGCTTGGAAGCAATGTAGGGGATTTGAAAAGTTTGCTCTGTTTTTCCTGTTTTGGAATTTGCTCTGGACATTGGGGCTACTAAACTTAACATGAGCTGGCAGTGTGCACTTGCAGCCCAGAAAGTCAACCGTATCCTGGGCTGCATCAAAAGGAGCTTGACCAGCAGGTCGAAGGAGGTGATCCTGCCCTTCTACTCTGCTCTTGTGAAACCTCACTTGGAG
>WYDI02020645.1:0-30244 GCA_009867235.2 Psittacus erithacus | reverse complement strand
GATGTGGGCTGGGTGCCTCACCATGGAAATCAGAGCCGGTCCGAACACACAGGAGTGGCTTGGCAGCCCTCAGGCAGTCCCAAGGTGAAGCAGCAGGAAGGCTGGTATGCTCAGATGCTTCTGGGGTGGTGTGGCTGCTGAGGGCAGAGATTCATGATGCAAGGTACCTCTACATGTCTAAAATCTTGCTGTAGCACTTGTTTAGGTGCATGTGGCCTTTGGTTTCTTCCCTAGCATTGCACTTTGGGGTATTTAAGCTGCTCTGTACCATCTATAAAAAGCTGTATGAGATGCATGTTAAACAACAGGGTCAAATAGCACAGTCAAAATCAAACAGCACTTCCTCATTTCTGGGCATTGCACATGAGTAACAACATCGGTGACTGGTGGGTGGATGGCTTATTAGTGGGAGCTGCTCCAGGGTCAGCATCAGTGCCAGCCAACTTAAAGGTAGCTTTTGTTTTTATTCACATCCGCTCTGTGTGGCTAATCTCACACTGAGGTGAACTCCACAGTGTGCTGAAATCATGTGTTCCATCGGGAAAACTCCCTCGTGCACGTGCTTATTCCTCCAGCTAAAAATATCCCAAAGCAAAACCTCCGAAATGGCACCCTCCTCTGGCTCAGCCGCACCCACAGCCAAACACACTTATCTGGGAACCACAGCAGCTCCGACAGAGCTGAAAACCACAGGAAACTTCAGAACAAAACAAATAGGGCTGTGATGAATGCACTGCAAAGCTCTGGAGATCCCAATTCCTGTCACCCGACTGCAGCGTTATCAAGTGTCAAGAACTGGGGACTACAGAACAGCGCCCAGCCTGAATGCCTTCCCCTTGGCCAGATGGGAGCTGTGCATGCTGCCTCAGTCTTCCCCCATCACAGCAATGAAAGCCAGGACTAAAAAATTCCACTTACAGCACATATATTCTGCAGGGGTAATCCCCAGGATACAGACACTTCCAGCAGGCGCATGATTTCTGTAGAGATTGCTACAAAACAACAGATTCTGCTGTAACAAGGTGAAGCATTCAGAAATGTCTGCATGTGTACATCAAGGTCTGGCAATTCTCAGTGTCCAGTCATTATGTGTCACCCTCTAGCAGAGATGCAGGGCTCAAAGCCTCCTTGCCATTTCAACAAGTGCTTACTTCTGTGTAACGACTGAGGACCAAAGGCTTGCTGCTCTTGCTCCCAGCAAACACACAATGCATCGACAATGTGTTGGCAAGGTGCATGAAGCAAGACTGCCTGGCCTTACAATGCACCTCTTGCTCTCATCCACATAGGTCCTTTAAGGTATTTAATAAAAAACTGCACCCAAAGAAAGCTCCCAGAAGCCTCAAGTTTTGCCTTCTGTTGTAGCCTCAAGAAGATGATACTTCACCAGGAAATGGAGCTTCTCTAGAAGTCACTGAGACCCTTTTTCAAGTAGGCACAGCTTGTAAAGCACATTGTGATTTGTCTTCGGACCAGGAATAAACTGTTTTCCACATTCACAGTGCATTGCAAACACATGCACGTGAGCACCAGTCCACCTGCAGCACTGAGCCTGAGCAGCACAGGCGGATGGTGATGGCTCATAGTCACATCTCCCGCCTCTAGTCCTGAAGCTTGTGACAAAGCTCCAGCTTTGGCCCAACAGACCTGATGCACCATGACGCAGCTCCTGACATACCCATGCGCTTGTTGTACCTGAAAGCAGAAGCAAGAAGAGATTTGTAGGAAATAGGCCAAAGCAGAGCTTGCTTATTCTCCTGCAGCTCCCACTGTGATTCATGTGCCTGGCGGAAGGCTTAATGCCTGTCCCAGGCTACCACATGAGATGCTGTGACCAGGGAGCTGTATTGAATTTGTTTTTTCAGCAATGTTCCAAACATGTTGAGTTCATTGTCAAGCTAAGAAGTGACTATTTTGCCCATTTTAACTGATTTTACTTTGAACCCCAGCACAAGACTTGAAGCAGATTAGATAGAAAAGAACCAGTTACCTAACCAGTCCCAGGTTCACTTGGAAGTTATATGAAAAATGACACACGTTTGGAGATACCGGATGCTTTCCATCCGGGACTCAACACACAACTGGATGATCCACACAACCCAGCATGCTCATAGGTGTGGGGTTTTAAATTTCAAGGCCAATTAACGCTAACCAGGAGGTGACCTTGTCTACTGACAGTGAGGCAGTAGACAACTAATGCCAAAGCCTGAAAACCCCACAAGAACTAAACTGGCCACCTACTAGATGAGGGCTGAGGCAGAGTCTTTAGCGTTGTGAAGAAGCTGCCAATGAAGCCACTTCTTGTGCTGGTTCATTCTGCATCTGTGAAGAAGGCTTTTGATCTCAAGAGCTGTCAACTGGCAACTATTCACAAGCAGTAAAATTTATTCCAAAGGAAAACAAACAGAAGACAGAAGACATTTCAAGTGGCTTTAGCAATGCAAGACACAAAAAAGTGAGAAAAAATATATAGCCATTTCTCACCACCCTTGTGCTTACAGGATTCCAATGCTGCCTTAGTTGGTTTTTGGTGAAAGAAAAACATTATTTCAAGACAATGAAATTTATGGCCTAGTGAAAAAAAGGAGTCAGCTATGTGACCTCATGACATTTCATGACCAAGTTATGTGGGGACATATGGCTTTGTCTTTTTCTTAATTCGTCTCAGTTTTTTAATCACTTGTCATATTCTAATTCCAAACATTTTGCTGTTTCAAAAGCCCCAAGCCGTTGTCAATAACATTATCTGGCTTGAGTCAACTTTAACACTACGAGAAGAAATTATACTCCTGTCTAGAACCCTTTTTTCCTAGAGCTTTTCGACTTGGAGGAGTTTGCTGAGCCCAGATGAGGGTTTTGAAACTGAAATATGCTAAATGTAGGCACCCAGCTTCATGGTTATGGGCGACCTGGGGAGCTGAAGGGGCGCTTTCTACATTGCCACCTATGAAACACAGCTCAGAAGCATGAAGTCGCAGAGCAGTGACGATCACCTCCGGTGAAATATCTCAGATAAGTAAAAGAGGTCAATTTAATAACCTAGATTGCCCTCAACTATTAAGTCAGATTAAAATGTCTAGCCCCTCCAAAGCTAGAATTTAGGGCATTTTGTATTCCCCACCTGACCTTTTGCAGAGATGGGGGCCATCTGCACATCCTGGGCCCTGTCCATGTTCATGCTCCCAGTGCCTCAGCGTGGTGATGTTCGGGTTTGGTGCTTTGGTCGCCATTTAATTTCAAAAGAAGTAAAATGAAATGATCTTTTTTATCTTTTTCTTTCCATTTGGCCTAATAAGCTCTCCATATTCCTAAATTACCATCTTTTTGCGTGTGTTCTCTGTAGAGCTGCCAGTCAACGTCAAATGAGGTGTATAAATCAAAACTCTGGTTATATTCTGATAGCATTATATAGACTGGCAGAAAAACACAGGTGAGCAAGTGTCACATCTACATGAGAGGTTTTTTTTTCTCCCTTTTAAAATTGAGACATCTGTCTAATCTCAGTACTTCCCAGTAAATGAATATAGGCACCTCCGAAGCTTATCTGAGCTTGATATTAAAGAAAAACATTTCTATGGGCACATTTGTACCTGTCAGCACTTACTGCAGAGTTCTCTCTCTATATATGTATTAATGGGAGTGACATCAGAATGATTAAAATTATTGTAAATGTTAATACTGCTTTAGTGCCCACATTACTCCCTTTTTGAAAGGGAGACTTTCCTTGAACCCAAGTGCAAGTGGGTTTTGGATTATTTTGCAAAAACTCTGAGGAAACCAAGGAAGAACAAAGGCAAAGAAGGAAAGTCAGCAACGCACATTGCATGGGGTTACAGGTATATACATGTATCTCTATGCTGGACTGATAAGTCTTCCCTGAGCTGTCTTTGCGAGGCAGATGTTTAATGCTGAACAAAAGTAGAGCTAAGACTTTCTTTTCCCCACATCCAGCAACATCCACACTCGAGCGAAATGCCTTGCATGCAAACCCAGCCCACTCAAAGACATCTCAACCTTGACATTTTGTTTTCTTTTTGCAAAACTCTGATTTTTTACAGCACCACTTGCCTGGCATGCTCCCACGTGAAGCCGAGGTATCAGAATAATAATTAACAGGCGCTCATTAATTTAAGATCAAACAATACCCCCCAATGAAGCAGCGCCCAACCAATGTGATCCCTTAAAGTGAGGCGTATGCTTTTCTTACACCTCATGGCATCTAATCTGCTGTAACCATTAGGCACTGAGCTGACCGTAAAGGCCCATATAACATTGAGTCAAGGACAGTTAATGGATGCCGGAGCACAAACAAGAGTGCTCCAAGCATGTCAGTCAAGACTAACCTGAGGCAAAAACATCAAAATGCAGGTTGGAGTTTTGACATTCCTGCAGGCTCTGTACGCCTCGCCAGTGAATTTTTAAAGTCAATATCCCCCTCCTGCTCGCGAACACTTTCTATCTGATGAGTAGCAGTAATGTGGATCTGATTGAACTGTGACTAAAGTATTACTTAAAAGGCAGCTTTGAATGTGTGCTTGTGTGTGTGTTGTTTTTTGGGGGGGTTTTATGAATGTCTGTGATAACAATAAAGACAGTTTACACAGATTATCACAGGCTGTGTCTTTAGACTTCAAGGTTATATGATTAGGAAATTAGAAAAGAGATGAGATTAGAAAACCCACAGAACATTTGGGAAAAAAAAAAACCAAAACAACAAAAAGAAAGAAAGCTTTTTGCAAATTATCTGTGTACTGAATTTGCACAGAATCTGATAGATAAATCTTCTCATATTTGGAAATGGATAAATGCTACAATGTAAATAGGAGGAACCGGCTTGGGAGCACACGCCTGGCAAAAGCTCAAAAAACATATTAAGTATTCTAATTTGCTTAAAGCTTACTTATAAAAAAAATGCATATTGTGATATAAAATGTAATGATTTCTGCATGGAAATGTAACGAGCAATAATAATTGCTCTGGATGGGCATAGTACACACTGTTAAGAAGTGTGGTCCCTTTGCCTTCAGATTTCACATTAAATCTTTATTTTCTTTTGCCCCTTTGCACAGTGGAGCAAAATGATTAAGGCAAATGAACATAAAATTTAAGCCAAGATCATTCCTAGTACTGGGTAATACACGTGAGCACGTAGGATGCCATAAAATTGGGGTGGTGGCAGTAATAAACCGACTTCCTATTACTGGAAAAGAAGGTGTGTTTTCAAGGGGAAATTATATTAGCTGAAGTGGTACATTAGTATTTAGAAGTCCTAACCAAAATTTCCAAGCAAGCCATAAAACTTGATTAATTTAGGAAGCCAACATTTTCATGCATTCTTTGGAGAGCTTCTGATACTGCACTCACTGTGAACATTTTAATGGGGGTCATTTTGCTATTAGAGCACATCAGTGGGTGAGCCATTTGATGTGTTTTTCATTTGTCTTGTGACCTTTCGCTTGGCACTGTCCTGTTGTTTCTTTGGTTGTAACTTTTTTAACCTTTTAATTTTTCCTGGACTTGAGATCATGTGTGCCCCAGCGACATAGCAGCACAAATATTTTGCATTAACAGCACACACCTTGGGCATAGTTTTTTTTTCCTTTGGCTCTTGGCTTCTTGTAGCATTGCTGTGTCCTATTAAACAATTGTATTTCAGCCCAGAGACGGTTGCCTTCATCAGTTGCCTCAAAAGTATACAGCTTGTTAAGAGCTCAGATTCCTCTGGGTCTTTTTGGAATGCACTGTGCTATTCAATAGATTTCTAAATATTTTTCTTTGCCTGCAAAAAAGAAAGATGGAAAGTCTTTAGCTAAACCTTTATGTACTGCCATTCCTTCTCTATAAAGGACATTTGTTCGATGATGATTCTTTAATTGTGTCTTATGTTTTTCCTTCACATTTCCTACACCCAAATTTAATTAGATCCTTGTACCAGAGAAAAATGCCTTTTTCTTTTTTTAAGCAACACAAAGTCTGTGATAACAATAAAGACACTTTTGTTTTAATAAAAATGCTTTAACATCTTGTGCTAACAACAAAGATAGTTTGCACAGATTATCGCAGGCTGTATCTAGGCATCCATGAGGTTACCACTGAAGCTTGTGTTCAAATACCTCTTTCTCATGCCCAAAGAACTGTAGTGCAATGAAAGAAATAGAAATGAAATTTTCAAATCCCAACAGCTGTTTTCTGAGTTGGGTTCTTCTTTCCTTCTTCTTCTTCTTGTTTTTCTCTCTTGCATGAGACTTAGCATAGTATAATGATCTCATGATAATGTCATGGCAACTCGGTAGAGCAGAGACCATATTAAGATGTCATTCTGATGGCAAAATGAGGGCAATTCAAGCCTGTGGAGACTTGATGACAAACGATGGCAAAACAAACTCAATACAAGTCTATACAGAGCACATTATCATGTCAAGAGAACAGCATAATCTAATAGATCATTTATATCTCTTAACTTCTATGAAAGCGATGTTGATACCTGTATATGAGAAGTACAATATCAAGGCAGCAGTGAAACAAAATCAGTATCTGTTCTTGCCTCCTCTCTGAAATATTGTTTATGTGCTGCAACACTGCCTGAGCATATTAAAATGCACCAGGCCTTTTTATCTTAGATTTGTTTACAATGAATATCTTTGATTATCTTTGTCTTTCATCACTTAATTAAAAGGGAAAAGAAAACACCAGGAAAATTCAATGACTGCAAAGTGTGCAGTAGTGAGGAAATACGGTCCCAGTGCTTTTGGTATAATGCCAGTCTTTGAGATGCCGCCTGGTCCAGCAAGGAGCCTCCAGACCTCAGGGGTGTGTAGGAGGTTGGGGCATCCCTCTTGGCTCCATTCATTATGCTGAGGAAGGGCAGCCTCCTGCCATGCTCCTGTTTTACTGACACTCATGTGATGCAGGGGGACTGGGATGGCAGCAGGATTCCTCATCTTCATGTGAGCAGAGCAGGCTCCTGGGCTGTGACACAGGGATGTTGGCCACTGGGAGCAGTGGGGACCTGGCTATGTAACTCCAGTTTGTCTAGAGGAGATGTTAGCTTGAATGTCTTTGCCGTTTGATCCACTTCAACACAAGACTCAGCCATATGGGTCACTATGATCTGATTTAATTAAGGATGCTAGAGAAGCCTTAAACCTGAATTTCCTATTTTAATTTGGATGCTATTTTTTTATGCTTAGTTAATAATCATGTAGAGTGTGCTAGTCCATTAGCACTATGTTAATGGCCAGCTAATACTCAGAAGCCCTTGGCATTGCCTTGGGGCTTGAATTCCCAGATGGTCATTAGCTACCTAATAAAAGACCACCACATCATACATAATTACTTAACATCTTGTACTTGAAAACATATTAAACAAAGTGAGCTTTTAAATATTTAGAACTAAATTACATTAAATAAATGTTATACTTGGTAAATAAATTCAGAGGTGGGGATGTACTATATGGAATTAAAATCTTGCTGCTGCTTCCTCATGACTCAACCAGTTCAGCATGTAGAATGAAAACGCTCAGCCCATTTGCAGAGAGGAACTGTGATTCATTTCTAGTACCTGTTGCTCTTTAATACTGAGGATATGTGACAAGAAGGTGTTACTTTTTCTTTTCATATCGGGTACGTTAATTAAAGTTATAAAGAAAATCCTTTTGCATGGGTAGGTATCTTTTCAGCTAAAGCATGAAAATGGTAAAGTTTGTGCTGTGTTTCTAAGGCTGCTCCTTGATTCAGGGAGCAAGAGGGATCTGCAGATACGATCCTTCACACCTTCTCTCTGTGCCCACTGTCGGCAACTCAAATTACTGGTTTTCATTGCTTGTGTTGATTCCGATTTCTGTTTTCAATGATAAAATTATGTTTATTTTGAGCGAGCTTGATCAGACAAGATCCCAGTTGTATATATTAAAGAGCTAGACCTACAGACACATAACAAGCATGTAACTTCAGTTACAATGAAACCAACAGGATCAGACATGCCTCAACACTGCTAATCTTTCCAGGTGTTGGCAAGATGTGTCGCAAAAGCAGATATATCCACAAAGCAGATAAAGTGTGGGCCATAGAACCATAAAATCAACAAGGCTGGAAAAGACCTTTAAATCATCAAGTCCAACCGTTAACTCAGCACTACCAATTCCACCATTAAACCATGTCACTAAGGGCCTCATTTACACGTTTTTTGAACACTTCCAGGGATGGTGATTCCACCACTTTCCTGGGAAGCCTGTTCCAATGCCTGAGCACCCTCTCCACATAGCATTTTCCCAAAACATCCCAACCCCTTGGATCCCTTTGCAGACATGAAAGCAATGTCAAAAGATACAACCTGGGGGATGATGCCATCTCTTGTGAATTTGGTGACCAATCAGCCCGACTGTGGCATAGGCAAGTCCTGGCACTGACTGCCCCATCACCAGAGCAGACAGAGGCAGCTTCTGGCCACTGACTTGGAAGAAAGCAGTGGTGCTTACTTTGTGTTTGGAAGTGAAGAGGCGGACATCCACATGAAAGACAGTGAGCGCAGGCTGAAGTACAGATGTTTTACTCGGTGCTGCTCAGTTGTGGTGGCAATGTGGGACCCTCACGCATGAGATAGCTCCTCCTCTCCTGCATGTTCAAGACTTCTTCCCCCACTGGAGAGGGCAGCCTCAAGTCCTGAGTTTATTTCTGGATATAGGCATAATCTGTATCTGGGTGCCAGTGGCTGCAGAGCACAGTAGGGCCAAAAAGCCTGGTTAGTTGAGCCTTTGCATGCCTACAACTTTTTGGCACTATGTATAGAAAGAGCAATTAGTGCCAACTGCTTTCCAGCCAAGGGACCGTATGAGGTTTGGTGTGTTTAACAACTCGTTTGGTGCTGGCCGCAAGGTAGACTGCCACCTTCTACCAACTCAACCAGATTTAGACCCATACCTTGAAGTGAAAGGAATGTGTCCTTTCTTTGAGCCATGGGGTTCCCCTCTGAGCACACCCTTATTTGTTAATTGAAGTTAATGGCAGGATGTGGCTCCCTGTCCATGTTTTGAGGGGTCAGAGAAGGAAGTACAGGTAGATTTGCTACTGCAGAAATTTCTTCCTCAGAAGGTGTTTGACATTTTGTACGGATCCTAGGCCTTGGATCAATTTTGGGGAAAAAATCCTTTGGGATTATCGTGCATGTATGTTACAGAAATAGCCCTCACAGGAGGGTAATCAATTATCCCATGTTTTCTGACACTAACAGAGAAGAATTCAAGAGGGACAGAAAATGAGACTTTCACAGTTCCTGGAGGAGATAGGCTCTTTGCTTCAGCAATGCAGGGTAGACACTCTACCTGCATGCCAGACCCTTACAGTATGCCAGAGAGCTTGCAGAGATAGCGCATCTGGGATAAATGTCCCAGAGCCATGTACTCTACTGCATGATCCCGACCTCAGAGAGCTAGCTCTTTCCAGCTAAACATGCCCTAAATCAATTGTCTAATCCCCAAACACATGCTCTGATTTCTAGTGCAAGTTGCTCAGCCAATCCCACAAGGATATGGGAGAGCTGCTCTAGACACCTCCCAGACCCAGGTTCCTCTCCCAGGTGCCCAGGTATAGACTTAAGTTCTGAGCTTCAGCTGCTGACAAACAGATTGCTGGAAACACTGAATCTCAAAGAGACTGAAGTGTTGAACCTGATAGGGAGGTCTTTGAGAAACTCATTCATTTCTGCCCTGCAGCAACAGTGTTGAAATACCTCTGGAAATCTGCTAATTCATATTAAAAAACACAGGCCTGAGTTGTTCCATAGAGAGAAGAGAATAACTTTACCAATCACAAGAAGTAACTCCAGGAGAAATCTAAATCTTTATAGTTTCTACATTCATACTATTTATCACTGAGTGGGAGTCTGATTTTGTCATCCATAAGGATGCCTCCAAGAGTATTCTTCTGTCAATCCGCTATCCAATGTACTTATTAAATAGGAATACAACTAACAGGAATCAAAGAGAAAAACATTTTACTATCTATTTGCACCAAGTATGCCTTTTCATGCACCCCAACCAGCACATTGGACCAAACCCTGAAGTAAATACAATATTTAGGAGACAAGCACAAGTATTTTGGCTTGTTATGTATACTACTTTTCTCTGCTTTCCCCTATCGTTTCAATGAGTCCTTCTCATCAGAAGGCATAACCAAAAACCCTTCTAGGAGGAAAGGAGAGAGAGCAGAGGGCATTCGAGAGCAATGGGCACACTACAGACAACTGCAAAGTGATTTCCAAATAATGGCAAGAACATAAAGATACATTATTGAAATCAAAGGACATGTAAAATAATGTAATAGGAAGCTTTGTTAACTGGTGGTACATACTTCATATGTGGATTCATTAGCAGGAGGCAAAATAGTGCTGCAGAACACAGAAAGCCAGATTACCCTACAGGAAAAGGAGTTTATTCCTATTTTTTACAAGGTGTTGATGCTAACTCAGATTTACAGTTTGGGAAACTGAGGCACAGAGTGGTTAGGTGACTTGCCACAGGTCATCTCTGCACTCATTTATAACTTTGCCTGTCCTTTCCCTGGCCCAAGGACACAATGCTGTCTTATCCTTGAGGATCTTAACTGCATTCCATATTTCAGACTGTTTCTTCTCCTGGCCAGTGATATTCACTTGGACATTAACTTGTTAAGCAGCGGATGTTCATCTAACTAAAGTTTTCATTAGTGAAATATCACTGGAAATGCTGCTTCTACCACTGTTTGATTGTAAAACCACTACTTTGATGGGCATCACCAACGTGCAGCTAATCTGTTTTAGAAAGGATGGATCCTGTTACTTACGTGAGCCAGCCTGTAGATAGGACTTCCTGGATAAGCACCAAAGCAGAGATGTTATTATTTAGACAGGCAAAACTTAATTTTTTAGCTTTGGAGAAACGTCATCCAGTTTTAGAAGACTGTTCCTGCTTGCAGTCATTCCTCAAGCCATTGTTGGGGACTTTGCAGCCTGCTGCTCTCAACTGTGGAGATCCCTGAATGGGCTAATTGCCTACCATCAGCATTCATCTTTCTCCTTTAGCAGACTGTAAGTACCAGAAAATCTCACTTATTGTGCTGGATTTTAACAACAAATGGAGATAACTTGTCACTTGATTCCCCAAATGGCAGTTTTGGTTATGAATAGCACTACACTGTATTTATTACAGCCATTCTAAAAGGGCTCTTCGTTGCTCCACAGTGAAGTGCTTGGAAGCAGCGAGCATTCACAGCATTTTGCCTTCCCTTAAAAACGTCTTGGCTATTTCCAGGTTTTGGTAACTACCATTTCAACTTTGTACTTTTAGTAAAGTTGGTTTAAGTTTGACACAACTGTAGTGGCAAATAGACTGGGTAGATAAATGTGCCTTCTGAATAGGCTTAATACCAAAACTGGATAAGAAAGAATGGCAAGGTGTTTCATCTATGAAAATTTCACATCCATAAGATTTGCCTCTTATTGCTGATAATCCTTTCAGCCTCAAAGGGTCAAAAGGTGAAAATGATTGAGGTACCTTTTGCTATGAATATTTCACGAGCTGCATATCCCTTTTTCACTGAGATCTATGTGCTGACTGAGGGCTTCTTCAGGATGAGTCCTTAGTTGACTGATGAATACAAAACACCTCTTGAACAAAAGGCATTCAAGATTAGCGGAAGACAAGACAGCCTACTTTAGTTTCTGTGAGCAGTACCTGAAGTATCAATGGAGATAAAACACTGAGTGACAGGTAACTGAAATACAGAATAACACCATATATTGTTCTCCTATTGATTGGGGAAATAATGAGAAAGTTAGCAAGTCACGGTAATGTCACAGACAGTGATGAACTTTGGAGAACTCAAGGACCAAAAAGTAACATGAAACAAGGAGCAAAATGAAGATAATATTTGGTTACAGTACAGTTCTCAAATTGTAGTGAAACACATCCCTTCGCCTTTGAGTATGCATGGGTTTTAAAACGAAGACAATGGGAAGAAATTGCCGGCTGAAACAATATAGCTATTTTATTTTACTACAGCCAGTAATGTGAACTTCTTGGAAGACATCTTCTTTCAGCACACTATTGCGGCTGGGAACATTTAAAGGCTATGAACCAAAATTATCCTCTCTATGCATAGCCTTTCTAGTGTCACATCCTGCAAGGGATTGTGGTAATTGAAGATACTCAGTACCAAGAATTGACTATTGTCTCGCTAAGGCATTGAGATGAAAAAGCCAATCCCTTTGAAGAGGCTGCTTGTTCAAAAGAGAAGCGGCACCTTAGCAAAACATGTCTAGAGACAGTCGTTCTTTCTTTTCACACTTAGACAACACTTGGAAAGCTTTTAGCTCATTTATCTCTGTAAGGCAGGAATGCTCAGCCCCTGCATGGGGTTCCCAGCCCCAGCCATGGGAACTCCCCACTTCTCCCACAGCCCTGGGCAAGGACTCTGTCTGCCTTTACTATATGCTGAATCAAAACGAAGGGAATGAAAATAACCATGCTGGCAATGATAAAAACCTCCTGCACCACCCAGGACTTCTTTACTTAGATAATTTTATAAGTCTATAAATAAGGCCGCCCTTTCATCGCTTGAACAGAACAGAAACCATGCAGGTCACAAATCTTTTTCCATTTAAGACAAGCAAAATGACATGTGAAGGAAGGAAACTCTCCTGCCCTCAGTTAAAATGAGGCATCTTCGTTTTAAATAAAGATAAAATTGCATTGTGTTTCTCATCTACTTTTCAAACTGTTTCTTCTTATTCTTCTTGGGAGCTTGTCTTTCTCCTAGCAGAGTTACTCTAAAAATATCCTTTAGGGTTATATTTTTAGGTGTAATCTTTAAGAGTCAGGAAGAACTGTGTCAGCCTAATGCAGGACACATTTCAACAGCTTCACCAGCACGACCACAAACATTTCAGACTGATTTAAGACCTAAAGGGATGCAGCATCTACTTTCAATGGGATTTCAGCACCCACTTTTTTCTGCCTCCTGCAAAAGCTGTAGCCCTGGAGCAATAAAGTGGTGTGAGCCAGAGCTTAGGTAGGGACTGGTCAGAGGAAGATGCAGGCTGCATTCATTTGCCCAGGTCCTGCCCAGCTGCCCCCATGCAGTGCACGCCTGTGCCCTGCAGCTTTCATGTCCCCTTGTCTGCTTGAAAAGATCCAGGTCAAGACTGTGACCTCCATACCCTGTATAATTCTCTCTTCTGACATAAAGAAATCAAATGAATTGTTACGTTTGCATTATACTGGAACATAGAAATGTCATGGTAGCTGGCCTGGTAGCGCAGGATTAATTTAGATATTCAGACTGCAGTGTCCTCCACTCTGCAAATGTAATAAACATGTGGCAATTAAGCTCCATTAGGTCTACTCAGCTACCTGGTTGTGTTTGAAAAGCTATTTCCACCAATTCCAGGCTGAAGCATGGGGTGGATGGGACAGCGGAGGGTGTGAAATGGAGCATTTGTTCCAGGATCAGGATGCATTTGTTATTCCAAGCAAAGAGCAGATATAGCAGCCTTTGAACCTCTACTGCACAGGGCAATGGAACTGTATGAGCCGTAAAATCAAGGTAATGAACATGCGCTTCCAAAATTGCCCTTTACATGCTGTTTTAGGCAGCTCGTTCACTGATGGTTGCCCTCAGGTTCCTCCTGTGTACCCTCCTGTTTCACAAAGATGGGAATTTTTCTCCTAACCATGTTCAGAAACACCTGCTCATGCAGTATCCCCAGTGTGCCTCATCTTTTATGCCATCACCGGCAACACTATTAAAGCATCAATCCTGGCCATGACATCAAGAATCACAGTTCCTGTAAGATACCCTCATTCCTGCAGGCAGCCATAATGCTGTTTGCACCATATCAGTTGTTCCTTGAGCAAGACCCAGCCAGAGTTTGGAATCCCAGCAGAGGAGAAGAATCTGAACTATGAGAACAGCTACAGGACACAGCTCTCTGCTGCTTATGTGGAGCTTCACCCGGAAGCAAAGTTCATTTTTTCTGGGTGTATGCATGCACCATGCAGCCCTTTAAAAAGAACAGTTTTCTTGTCTTTAATGGGAAGTCTATCCAGCCATCAATTTGTTAATAAAAAGGTGACATGCTAAGGAGAAATTAATGACAGATAATCCTGTATAAAACAATGCCGGTGTGTTCAGGTTCAGGTTTACTGGCTGCAAAACATTTGCTAATCATTTTCTGCCCTGCTATTACCTGATAAGAGAAAAGAAGGGGAATTTGTTACTTAATGTAGGATATGCATCCTATGCCATCAGATTACATCAGGTTCATCAAGTCATGCTTATATAACTTGGTTTTAATTTATGGGTTTTATTGTTGACAGGTTTCTGAGATTATGATTTGATTGAATGTCTGTTGAATGTCTGTAAAATATCTGTTAGTTTGTAAATGGACTCTAATGGATTATGCTGCTTGATTCTTCTTGGGGAGCTGTTCACCTTTGCATGGTATAGTAGACAAGTCACATCTTGCTTTGACTGCATGCAGCATCAACTATAATAACTATATGTCAGAGGCTGTAGCATCATAGATACAATCTGCTTAAAATCACTGTACATGTATCCAAAGAGAAACACTTAGTGTCCAGGAGAGCTCCAGCAGAACAACTCACTACCGTCTAGTTTTACAAATGCCTCCATTCTTCCTACTTTATGATATATGTTATTTATCACAAGAAGTTTCTTTTACACCAAAACTTTTAGAGCACTTTTCAAGCTTATAGGGCCAGATCTCTGCTGGTTTCATCAAGCTGGGCTGACCACACAAATAAGCGGCACTAGAAAAGAAGAGTTTGATTTCGTCTTACCTGGGCTGGCCATTGGCTGATCTAGAGCCTTGTGTGAATAAGATGGAAAACCTCCAGTGGTCCCTGGAAACTGGAGATGCCCAGATCCAGGAGAAATAACTAGGGATATTTTGTCCATGCTGAGCAGAACGTTGTTGATAGAGGAGCCACCAAATTTAGGCTTACAAACTTGGAGGCAGCTTTGGCTGCTTGTTTTGTCAGAGTAGGACAGAAGACATAGTAAAGGGCATACCAGGGAGAACTGGTGCAGGGATAACCCCAGCCATGGCAACAGCTCTGTAGCACTGTGCAATTCCAGCTCAGGAGATCAGCTATAAACCAACAAGCAAGAACTATCCGATGCGTTGACCAAACTGTGGTGATATGAGCAGACTGTAGCTTTGATTTTTTAAAAATCCACTGATTTAAGGCTGGTTTTGAGCTTAAAGACATGAAATTGAGATCCTTGCAGACCAACTATCACAAGGACTGATGCAGTACATTCTTCTTTATGTACTAAAGGGAAGGTGTATTTGATGGTTTTACTGCATAAGCAGAAATGTACTTTACAGCTCACACAGAGCAATACAGAAAGCTACCACTGCTAGGGAATTCATTCACTATTTATCCCAAGGTCTCCATGCAAATCTTCAGGATTTCAGACCAGAGTCCATAAAAAAATCCTTAAAACTGATCCACATCAGTGGTCCTATGGGCGATGGAGTGGTTTTCCACAAGGGTAAGTACTGGGGTACTACTGCAGTGAAATGTGCAGTGTTGGAGCCTGTAGGAGCACACCAAGACAGTCCAGAAAACAAGCTTCCTACCTCCTGATATGTCTCATCCTGTTTCACTTGCCCCAGAGCTGTACAGTGTGTTCTCTGGAGCTCAGTGTTCCTAACCTGCAGTCCAAAACAAGCTGTCCAACATCACCAGTTGATTCAGAAAAAGATGATTGCGATATATAAGTGATATACCCAAGAATATGAATCTGCCCACAAACTCTTTGCAGAGATCTCCTCTGGAGTAGGCTCTGCTGCTGCCAGTCCTTTGGGTTATTCATTTAGGTGCTCTGATCCTCCATTTTCCACAAAGAGAGATGAGAGTGATAATTCCTGCCAGTGCAAGAAAATCACTGGTCAAGCACTAACAACGTCCATTTAATGCAATAAAACAGTTGCACAAGTAAGGATATTTAAAATATGAAGCATCATAGTTATTAAGGTAGACACTTCTAAGGATTTTGACAGAGGGAGAAACACAGCAGGAGGAGACACCCTTTCAAATGTTTGTCAGTCCATCAGGCTTTCTCTGATGCACACAGAATAACTACAAAATGTCAATGCGTCTGGAATCCCTTAAACACAGCTACAACATTTCTTAACCCCAACTACAGAGGCTGTAATCAACATTGCACAGTTTGTGTTTTCAGCCTGCAGACTGTTCTTGGGTGCTACTGAATATCCCAAGCTGTGGCCACCATCACTGTGTAACCACGAGGGTCAACAATGCCACAGGGTCCATCAGCTTCTTGCTAAGCCAGAAGAGACTCCATGCCTATAGAAAATAATATTTATAATGGCATTAGTTCCCCCAGCTCTCCCTGCTGCAGGAAGTTAGCATAAGGTTGAAGAAAAATCTGGTTGGCCTTGGGGCAGAGAAGCCACCCGCTCTTGAGAAAAGTACCAGATGTCAATAGATTCAATGGAGAGGCAGCTGCTCACAAAGCAATCCCTAAGCGTTCATGGTTGTGCTCTCAGCCTGCTCCGAGTAAATTCCTACTGAGTGAAGCTTAGCACCAGCCCTCCATTTTGTGGCACTTTGAAAACTGTTTGGCTCAGATGTGTTTCTCCTTACACCTTGCAGCAAACATCAGACACAAGAGCAGTGATCAATTTGCCCTCACCTTGAACTCAACGTGCTATCGTTGCCCAAGGAAGCTGTGGCTGTCTCATCCCTGGCAATGTTCAAGGCCAGGTTGGACAGAGCCTTGGGTAACTTAGTCTAGTGTGAGGTGTCCCAGCCCATGGCAGGGGGATTGGAACTCAATGGTATTAAGGTCCCTTACAACCCCAACTATTCTTTGATTCTATGATTTAGCACAATATGGCCCCCCAGAGCTCAATTGCCACTAGGCATGCGGTGTCCTCACCTGACTGATGTTTGATGGGTAGCACACCCACAAAGGGAATGCCTACTAAACACAACAGCCCAGCAGTATGAACTGGATCTGTACCATGGGTCCCAAATTCTGGCTCTGGGCAAGAGTTGGTACAGACTAAATATCTGGCAAGGCCCCTTGCATGGAAGACACTTTGTTGAACAGGAAGATAAGCAGGACACTGCAGTGTCAGTGGTTGGGCTGGCGGAATGCCTCCCACTCCAAACATGGGCTATGGGGGAATCCAGCACCTCTTTCTAGCTGCAGAGGCCATCGCCCATAGCATCTTGAGTGTTGGCTGCTCCTCAACAAAAAGCAGACCCTCCCTTTGTGCGGGAGATCTGCAGGCAGGTACACCCAGGATGGTACCCAGGATGATACTCAGGTCAAAGCCGCAACACCACCAAGCTATGCAACAGCTCCCCATATGTCTTTCTGCTTACCCTGACTTCTCGAAGCTACACCAGATGCCAATGGGCCAGTGATGGCACCTGGGGCTCAGCGCAGTATGGGGTCATCCTCTGCATGGCCCTTTTCCTTCTGCCACCTTCCTACACCAGCATCAGGAGGCTGGAAAGTAGCAGAGAAATCTCTGTGCTGGCTGGCAGGAGGTGGCCATTGTGTGACTCCAGGCAGGCGGTGAGAAGAGGGCATCACCTTGGACAGCCTAGAGGGGAAGGTAAAGGAAAAAGCAACGGATTGCAGAATTTAAGCAAAAGCAAGCTTCTCGCTGCTGAGCTTTCCCTATCCCCAGAGCCTCCTCAGCATAAAACAGCCAGCAAAAGCCACGACAACATGCAGCGATTTTCACATGGCCTGAATTCTCTTCTGACAAAGCACTGGTCTGTGTCCAGTCCCTCAGGTTTCATGAATTGTAAATGGTATGAACCAAACAACTTTGTCACTCGTAATTTTACAAGCCATTTTGCCTCTGTTATTTTTGACCAGCAATTTCTACTGCCTTTAGTAACATTGTCCACTTGTGCCCTGTATATGTATAGAGACAAAAATGAAGAGAAAATACTTGGCACCAACCTCTTTTTTCCTATGATGACTGGTCTGTAGTAGAAGGGTATAAACTGGTCTGTTTATACCCTTCTCCAGGAGATGTGCTGGGTGGGGGGCCGAAGGGAAGATGTAGAGCACCACAGCCACAGGCGAACACTGAAACCTCTGTCAGAGAGGAATTATTATTTATACTGCTGGACAGTTTTCTCCTGTGAAACAACTGGAAATGATTTACCCCACAAATGTCTGGCTGTTGGCTGGGTAAGTAGCCAGCAAACAGAAGAGGAATCAGACCATGCCAGACTCAGCTAGCTGTATGCGATCCATTGCTGGTCCATCTGCAGCACATGATATTCACTGGTTTTTCTGCTCCAGACTGGTTGGGAGAGAGGTACTTGAAGGAATGGGAAGCTGTGTCTCCACAGCTGAGTGGTTTTCTAGCTCTGCGTTGACATGGTGCGCCTTCTGGCTGCTCGAATGGTCTTAAAGCAGAGCCCCACCACATTATACCACTGTAATTCAATACCCTCATTTATTGGGTTAGAAGCAGTGTAGGAAGATCAGCTCTTGCCCTCTTATATGTACAATAATCCAAAATTGAAAGTGTATTGGACAACCTAGTTAGCAGTGGCTGGATGCAAGTAAAGACCCTCCGGCAACGCATAGTGATTCAGAGGAGACTGGGGAGCCCCGTAGTGGGAATACACATCAAACTGTGGGTGCAGAGAGGTATTCTGAGAGCTCGTTCTGCCTCAGTGTGTGTTTCATTTAGGAGAAAATAAATGTCTTTCTTTGCCTAGAGCCTGGAAAAGGTGCATGTTATAACCTAAAACTCAGTTTAGGAGGTACGGCACCACTTAGCGATGGTCTAAGAGCAAAATAGATAATTCTTGTAAGACAGATCTCAGTGGAAATGAACTGTCCTAGCATAAAGCTATCGTAACTCAGGGGGCTAGCTAAAGTTTAGGCTTAAGCATACACCACGCTGGTTATGTGCTGCTCAGACTTGAAAGGTATTGGGATTAGAGCTCTGTTGTATATCCACATCAGAAAGTGAAGATCATTAGAGTACCGCTCTCCTATACAACAGTGATGCAGGTCAAGGTGATCAAGGTTTTTACCTATTCTCTGAAAACCATTTAGGTCAAAGTTGTTCTATATAATTTATCAGCTTTTATTCTCTTCTGCTTTTCTATGTTTCATAGAAAGGGGTTTCTAGGTTTTCCAGGTATTCTTTTCACTCCTGGCACAAGTAATTTTCCATTCTGTTCCTGAGCTTCCCCTGATGTAAAATGGTACTAATGATCCTTATCTGCCATTCGATTACTGAATAAAGTACTTTTGTAGAGCAAAAGAGTATAGCAGGGTCATTCTATCTGAGGTCAAAGCAAGGACCACCTCATGCAATCAGCATTGGCACCATTTGTGGCCATCAGGGGAGTCCCATTGGCTAACACAGGGCCTGATCACCCAGCTCTCACCTGGGAAAACTCTGCTTTGACTTCAGCAGGACTGCTGATGTGTCAAATAAACACAAGATTGGGGGTGATGGCTGGCAGGGTTTCATCTCTGATGACTTGCCATTGGGCGCTAAGGTCTGAAATGACACCTGGAGAAATCTCAGGAGCAACCAGTTGGTCTTGGACTGTGTCATGCTGCTACTGCACCATGTGAAATCCTTTGATGCTTTCGGAGTCACTCATGACTCAGGCTGCTGAGGGTAGAGCCAGGCCCACAGTTCAATTGCGCTACATTCTCTCTCCCTATTTGCACTATGCTCATTACACACAGCAAAATCAATTAATTCTAACAGAGCAATAGGTTCCTGGCCTGTCTATAAGTCACTGGGTACATAATTGTTCTGTTGCTTGCATTAACATCTCAGCACATTATTAGCACTGTTTGCTGGGCTCCCACGACAGCCAGGGCTCTGGTGCCTGCTCCATTCCCTGCATGGGAGGCTCTGCAGTGGGCTTCCCCCCTTGCAACCCCACATTGCACCAGTGCTGCAGGCAATTAAAGGCCACCCATGGCTGAAGCCTTCAAATGGACAGAGACCTAAACCAAGCCTTTCTCCTGATTAGGCAGCTTTAAGCCAAACAGGATTAAGGAGAGAGATACCATCACAGAGGGGAGCAAAATATGGGGGCCTCACTGAAGGGGGGTGGGAAGGGCAACAACAATTTGCTGCGCAGTTCACACATTGTTTTATAAAAAGGAAGGAAAAAAAATCAAATTTAGAAAAAAACACATCTCATTTTAAAATCATATTCGAAGTATTCAAAACACACATTTTCAAATCCGAAGTTTGAAAAAACATATAATCCCTGAAATCCAAATCTTTGAGGCACTGGAAATCAAAGTAAAGTTAGTTATGGCTTGTGAGCTTTTTGTCTGCAGGAAAAAAGAACTAATGGGCAACAAACAAGCAGCTCAGAATCCCTCCTTTTTAACAAAGAAAAGTCTTTTCTTATGACTCTTCTTGCTGGATTAGGAAACTGAAGGGAAAAAAAAATCAAACAGGCAACAAATAATTTTACCATTACCAGGTAATATGTGTTAATTGCTCAGTTTATATACTCTGAATGACATACCATTAGAGACTGTGTATGCATTGTAACTAGAGCATTAATAAATTTAAAATGTGCCTATTAGGATGACAGCTTTGGAGGTGCAAAGGAATAACAGTTATCACTTGGCAGAAGCAGATCTCACCCCATCTGCCGAGACTTTGCATACATTTTCAGCTTCCTGAGCAATGATTAGGGCTGTCAGAACCTCTTTAACCTTCTAACTGCTGGTCCCAACTGGCCTTAATTAGAGACTAATGAATTCAGAAGATGCAGGCCGTGAGGAAAACTGCCTTGACAGTTTGTGTACAAATTAAGCACCAATTACTTCATGCATCTTTTGCATTGCTGATACAAGTCTCTGTTATTATTTTTGAATATGGTCATTTTAGCATAAACCGAGAACTTTGCTAATGTATTTTGTCATTTTTATGGCTCATCATAAAAAAAAAAGAGAAAAAAAAAAGAAAAGAAAAAAGAATACCAGGAGGGTCATGAATATGTGAAATAAACTACTGTAGATGATAAAAAGAAATTCATTTCCCTCTAGAGAATATCTTCCAACATTTTTCCCCCTAATACCATATTATTATTATGATTAGTCACATAATGATCACAATTTAAGAAACAGACATAACGTGGTCCTCTGAATATTTTTCTTTGGAATATAGCTGCTGTTACTAGCACAAAGAAGGAAAACAAAGATACAGGTAAGAATCTCTCCGTTCTGGGAGCTCAGAAAACTTTTATACCAGCCCATATTAGCAGAAGGTTACTGATGCTGTTATGGTTGGACACAGGAGCACAGGGAGCTGGAGCTGTATGGTCAGGTAGTTTTGGGGTTTATGTCTCCCCACTTCCTCCTTCTCATTCACATCCAGAAGACATGAGAGGTTCAGTAGTTTTTGGAAAGCTACCCCTAAGCCCAGCTAAGGTGCACAGTCTGACAAGGCAGGGGGATGTTAACTGCATTGTCTCGTTATATTTGATCAGTGAAAAGCTGGGTTTGCTTGAAAACCTCCTACTCCTGCTGCTCCTGCAAGTGCCAGTGGAAGAGTAAATGTGACTACTGAAAAGACTCCAGGCTAGGGCAGAGCATGCCTGAGACACATGAGCATCCAAGCACACACACGGCCATTCCTTCACTGGCCGCTCACCTCTTGTCATTTCTCCTAATTACCATCATGTTCCCCATCGCATTTGGAGAAGTTTATCACTGCTGTGCAAACCAAGAGCACCTCAGCCTCGCCACAGAAATTCTCCTGGCTGTGCTGCTGTAGAAATCAAGGTCATATCAGCCTTCTCCCTGAGCATCTCCTGCCCATGCTTTCCCTGTAGCTGGGAAGGAGGGATCCCTCACAGAGGCTCTGTGGGAGGAAAGCCAAAAAGAAGCAGAGGGATAGATGAATTAACAGCATATAGTGAAAATTTGCCATTTGCAAGCCATGTTAAACCATGGGATGTGTGCTTTGTAACGTGCAGATGTACAGAGCTGAACAAGAGCTCCAGTACTACAAACTCCTTTAAAAGCAAAGATGCTCTAGGTGAAGAAGGAAATTTCTACCACATCAATAAAATCTCTCCAAGAGGAATGGAGAGCATTAGAACAAACTTGAAAACATGAGGCCAGACTCTTGGTGGCAAGTCACAGAGCCAGCATCTGAATTCCAGTTGCATTTCAGTTAAATAAAGCCCCAGTTAATCTCTATCATGAAGTTTTGTCTCTGTCAGCACAAAACCATGGATCAGTCCAATCACCATACCATGCAAGAGCTTCCTCCATACAACTCGCCCTTGCATTTCATCAAAAGTCATTTTAAACTTCTCTAATGAGGATGACCTCATATTCTCATGTGACACTTCCCTAATTGTCCCTATCATTAAGCATTGGGATTTTCTGTTGATAGCCCAACATTTTCCTGCTTGCATTTACACCAGTACAACACGATTGCAACATGTAAACCCAGTGTTTTTTTACATGTATGACAGAATCCTTTCATTTCTCTTGAGTATGTATATGTTTATGAGCTGCCTTTGAATTTAAAGTCCTTAGTAAATGGTTTTGTATCTGTTTTCATCAATCAGTCTTCTTCCCCAGAGAAGAAGGGCATGCTCAATATCTTGAGTTTGCAAGGCGTTGATTCCCTAGAACAAGACACGATGTGGAAGTATTTTCATTGAAAATCACTTTCAGAGGTGACGAGCTGACCCCTCCAAGTGTTTTTTTAAGGTAAGTTTAAAGTTGAGGCTTGGGTTTGTCTCTGACCTAATGCAGACTTTTCATAAGCTGATTCATTATGTTAATGGACTTTGGTTAACCCTCAGTCCATTTCCATTGCTGTTGTCCTTTAGGTTTCTTTTGCCAGTTCTGATCACTCTTCCCTGGTGTTTAATAACAGCGTCTTCTCTTCCAGTAACACTTCTACATAGAACAAATGTAGACTTGACACTGTCATCTGGGTTATCGTTATAGCGTGTATGGCTCCCTTCTGTTTATCGCAGCTCTAAAAACTCACGACAGAGAGGGGACTCAGAAGGAAAAAGAGAGGAAAGGTGACACGGTCCTTTTGTCTGATCCAAAGCCCTGGTGAGTGATGAAGATGTGATATAAATCCTGCAGAGAGGGGTGTTTCACTTTGGCGCTGAAGGTCAAAGCGCACTGAGCAAATGGTGAAGTGTACACATACGAGTGCGTCTGTGTGCGTGGGCATACACCCAGGTGTCTGTGTCTGCATGCATGGGTGCAAGCATCCCACCCTCAAGTATGCGGAAAGCATAAACCCTCTGAGGCTGAGTCCCCAGTTCCCAGTGGGTGTAGGCTTTCTGTGGGACAGCAATTCTAGCTGTTGGCTCTGGTGCATTGTTATACCACTATTTTCTGCTTGCCTTTGACTTCTCACCCTTCCTTCGTGAAGGAAGGCATGTCGCTCCCACCTGAGATGCACAGACCTTGTTCTCCTCACCGGTTCCACACTGCTGCACCTCTCTGTGTCATGGCACAAAGCACATATTGGCCTCTGAAGCACCTGTCCCACAGACACATCTTTCCCTGGCATTTTGGAAAGGTGTCCAAAGTCCTAAGTTCTTTTACTGACTAAAGCTGTTGGCTTTTTCAGGTGGAGATGTGGGTCTCAGTTCTGCTTTCAGACTTTATTGTTCCACGTGGTAGGTCCATTCAGTTAACTTACCTCACCGGAGCAGCTGAAAGAAGAAAAAAGAGATGGAGGAAGGATTAAATAAAGAGCAAATTCAAAATGCTGGAATAGTTAGTACTCCCCTCATAGAAGACATTTATATTTAACTACTGTACATGGAACCAAAGCATCCCCTGCAAAAACAAGCACTCTACGTATAAAAATTTAAAACCACATTGATAACCCATCTGGCATCCTCCTAATTATGAATTTCTTAGTGGAGTAATATTCCCTTTAGAAGCAAAACAGTAAATACAACAAGAGAAACGTGATTATGAATTTCTTTTTGCTCTATCTTTCAAGACAAGCCTTCATTCACATGTGTGTCCAAAATCTTTCTTAACTGGAATTTACTAAAGTAAAGAGATAACACAATGCCAACTAATTAAACATTAAAGAAGAAAAAAATACCCTGTTTTCCATCAGGAGATGATATTAATAGGTGCTTCATAATATGGAGTGTATTTGAACCCCAGCTGTCTTGCCCTATAATACAGAGAAATAGAAAGGCTCAGCTTCTCCCATCATCTTTATGTGCCAGTCTAACCAGTCCAGCCTTCACAACATCAAGTCATCTTGTGGAAACAAAGCACGAGGCTTGATTATCTGGAGACAACTTCTTTCCCTTTCATGGGAATGCTGTTTCCGAGGAGGTGCTGCCTATACACAACTTCTCTTGACAGGCACCAGCTCCCTTTCCTTTTTGAAAGGTGCTGGATAGGCAGGCAGTGACTTCTGGGGGCAAGCTCTGTCCCAGGGCATCTATTTGAGGAGAGTCTATTTTACGGTGTACCACGGACAACAGTGGCTTGAATAGCTGCTTCCTGGAAAGTCATTATGCCTTTAATAAGAGTAAGAGCATTTTATTTGTTTTAAAACAGGTTCCCACCATCAGAAGCACTGGAAGATATCTCCTTTAGGAGGTCCATCAGGTTTGTGACTGCTTTTGAAGCACAAGTATCTTGTAAGTAATGGGATATCAGACCAAAGCAAGGAAACCTCTGTGGAAACTTTCAGCATCAGCAAGAGATTTTGGCTGTCAAGCCTGGGACACTGGAGAAGGGACAACATACAGCACCCTTGGAGAGCTTCACCCACAGCAAAAGTCCCCAAGCCAGTGGTACTCAGGTTCTTTACTCATTAGCCCTTTGCTTCTGGATCTTCCTGCCTAATAAACAAAGTCTTCCCATGGCTTTTGCTGAGTCCCTCCTCAGCTGAAATCACCCCCAGCAACAGCAGGTACTTAGCAGCATCTTAGCAAACCCAGAGCTCCCTTCACCCTCACCCACATGTGTGGAGATCTCCGAACCCGATAGCTCAACAGACTGAGCTGCTCAATATCGATTACCAGCTTTAAGAAATCTTTTCAGTTCAGTCATAGGCTTATCAGCTTTGGTTGTCACATGGTTGGGGATGATGCCATCAATACAGATTACGAATCTGTCTCTGCGCCCTATAAATCTCTGCAAGTTTCCCTGTTTCAACCTTCCTAAACCACCCCAGTGTGTCCTGCCAGGCTGTACGTGCACCACGTTGCACCGTGTTGGCTGTACAAAGGGTGGAAAATGAAAAATCCAAGAGAGGCTTAACAATGCTCTTGCTCTGACATCTGCTCCCAGCAAGGGCATCTAGGGACCTGCCGCACAGGGTTTTATTTTCCTTAAAGATGATCACCGTGAATGTTGCAACAAATAATAATGTAAAACATTTTGACAGCCAAGTAAGCCATGAAACATTAAATCTCCAAGGCCCATATGCTCCCCTCTGCTAATGCAAGTGGAGAGGAGCAAACACCCTGTGGAAGCTGGCAGGGAGGAGCAACTGAGGCACATGCTGAGTGTCCCACTCCCCACCATTGTACCTGCAGCCTTTCTGCCTAGATGCGGGGACAGAGAGGAGTGGAAGGGGCAGAGGGGTACTTTGCTGCTGTCTCAACACTATTGTTGTTCAGACTTGGATGGATTTTCTCATACTTTGATGTTCAGCAGCCCAGCCGTAGTCACAAGGAGCCCAAGGAACGGAGAGTGGCATGGCCAGGGGAGAAGGGGACAAAAACCCAGTTTGGGAATGACTTGGGCTCCAACTGACTATGAAAGAACCCACCCTTGGCCTGACTAAATGGGAGAAAAGCATAATAAAAGTAGAGTAAAGGCTTACCTGAGCCTTAGTGGTGTACTGAGCTGGCATGGGCATGGTGCACCCACTTCTGTCGCCACCAAGATGCAGGAGAGCAACAGCACACCCCAGCCTAAAAGACACTGTACCTGTTTGCAGTTAACTGACATGGGTGAACAAGCTTTTGGATCACAGCAAAGATCCTTGATCACTACATGTCCACAGGCATGACCAGAAAACCTACTGGGGGATGTCACTTAGGCCAAGCGGCAACTTGCTGTCACTGTGGCTTCCAAATCTATGTTCAAATGTATATCATGTCAATGGTATTAATGGGGGTCCCAGACATACACTGTTTCAGAATTAGATAGTCATGGTTCAGCCATTAAAAGTCCTGGTGAAGTGGCAGTTTGTAAGTTTGGCAGTGGTAAGTTGGTGCCCCTCATATTGGGAGAGCTCTTCTTGCTGGAGAGGAAGCAGTGGCTGGCATGCATGCAGACACAGAAAGCCTTTCTGGGGCCTCCAAAGGGGAGGCAGAGGCACCTGGGTCTTCACATACCTAATATTTGGCAATAGGTGAAAATGCTCACACATCAGATGCTAAATATTCCCTGTCTCTCAGTTTTAATGAATCGTTATGACTGAAGAAATCAAAGTTCCCATGGGGAAGAGCTGCACTGGAGCATCACATAAGGAAAACTTGGTGTGGGGTTTTTTTAAGAGAAAATGAATAGAATTATCTTCATTAATTCAATAACCACAGAAATATTTACAATATAATTACATCCATTCTTTTTCTGTTCAAATATTATTTTTAAGGGCTTCTTGGCATTGAAGAGCCTGTTTCTTTGAAAACCCTGACCCAGTGTCAGAAAGAGAACAGACCTAAGTCTCTTAATCTAATGGCTGTTAGCAGGGTGACTACTTTAGCAATGCTCGGCTGAAAAATGAACTTTGCAATAAATGACCTTCAGAGAAGAAGACTATTCATGTTAATTAGGAGCTCTTTTCAAACCGGATTTATATATGCATTAGGCTATGTCATTTCAAACAATGCCATCATTGTAGTAAACATCAAGACAAGTCTCAAGTACAGTTATGAAAATTCTAGAAAACTAGTTGTTCTTTTTTTTCCCCCCCAAGATTCTGATTTACAATTACTGATGTGTTGCACAATAGGATCTCTCCTAATGGCTTTTAGCTTTTGTCACTGCCAACTTTTGTATTTAAAATCCATACAATTAAGGACAATTTATAAGCATTATGAGGCTCTCCATCCTCTTCACCCCAGTTTTTGCACGGATTCTTACTGCTTCAAAGCAGTTTTGAACCTGGCAAATCAAATGCATTTTGCTTAAAACATAACACTCATTCTTACAGAGCCCGTTTTATTCTTATTACTACTTATTACTTATTATGCATATTTAATTTAAGAATGCATATTCTCCATTAAAAAATCAGAATATTTTTAAGTACTAGAAAGTGATTATTTTGGTTAGTTCCCCTTGATTAACCACTCCAGTGTGGATGCATTCTTTCTAAAGCACAAACATAACAAGAACTGAAAAAAGCAAGAGGCTACCAAAACGAGAAAAATGAACAAAATAAATTGATGCTCAAAATAAAAGACATTATTTTTACTCACTTTATATCAAAAGGCATCGTACAGTTACATCAAAAAATTTGCTGTCTGGGGAGAGGTAAAGTTGGTACAAGCAATCTTATTCAGAAACGTTATTAGAGGATAGAGTAGGAAGAAGTTAATGTGCAGGCAAATTGCATAATTCTGACTCTACATTAATTTTGACCTATGTTTATTAATTTACTTTTTAAAAATGCATTTAAGAAGTGTCTTCCTTACTGCTGAACATTCAAACCTGAAGACAAAGTTAGTTTTAAAAGCTAACCTGCCAAGCACTATGCAAGTTGCTTCACTATCCAAAAACCATGCATTCCTAACTAATTAGGGAATTAACAATAAATGTATTGTGGAATAGCATTTTAGCAATCTGCTTAATGAAGAAAGTCATCTGTGTTACAAAGCAATTAGCTAACAAAGGGGAAATTAATAAATATTTATAAGACAAATGTATATGGTTTATTTGGAGCCTTGCAAGATTCAGGAAGGGCAAACAATTCAGTTGAGCAAACAAACTGCAAGGTTGGGCTCATCCGAAATATCTGGTAGGTGACAGTATTCATTATTCCCAACTTGGAGGGGCTGCCATACCCTATATCTGCTCTCTGACCTGATCAGGGCATCTGAGTGGCCTTCAGACCTGGGATGATGGGCAAATCTGTCTCTCCAGTGGTCACCACTGGCTTAGAAAAGCAGGTCCCTGCTCAGCACTCTCGCTTTTGAGAGACATCTTCACTAGGGGTCCAACTTCCTTCAGACACTGTGTACAGAGTCCAGCTGCTCACCTTCATATCATGAATCCTCCTGAGCCAAAAAGTTTTCTGAGCCTTCCTCTCCATATGATTGGCCCTTTCTGGCCACTTCCAGCTGCTTTCCCCTCTCAGATTTTGATTTTGGAGCACGCAGCACAGGAGCTGCAAAGGTTTAGGATGCAGCTCCATAGGTTTAGGATGCAGCTCCATTTTATTTCAGCGTATGGGGCATGCAGATTTATTACTATTTTTTAATCTGCCATTTCAAAAAGAGACAGCAAGTAAAACTTGAGGCACCCTAGACTTGACCTTCCCCGTGTGTGGTTTCTGTGTGTGCGTGCATGGCGTTATTGTATCTATTCTTTAAAGAAACGAAAAAGAAGAATGGACCAGATGTGGGATTCATTTTGTTCATATTCAATCTGTGCAGAATTCAAAGAAATGGTTCCTTTATCTGCTGTCTTCCGGGAAAACATCTTGAGTTCATTTTGTTCTGCTCGTAGACTTGTAGAAATAGGTCTGGAAAGGTACTTCAAGAGCTCGTCTTGTCTATCTTACTGCCTCAAGGCTGATTCACACCCAGTGCTCTCCAACAGCATGATAAATTCAAGTATAACAATAACCTTTTTCTTTTTCACAAAAACACTGCAATAGAAAGTAAAAGGTTAAGAAATAAGCTAGCAACATGTCATAACTTTGCCACAGGTTTTCACGCTGTTCTCCACGCATCCATGGTTGCCCTCTGCTACAGGACAGATGCTGCTATGTCCTCAGGAAATGCCCAACTGGAAGTTATGAGGGGATCTACCCCAAATATGGCAGCTCAGGTACCACAAGAGCCCCACTGCATCTGCCCACTGGCTGCTCTAAGGGCACTCAGGCTTCCTTGAGGACCTGCACCTTGACAGCAGGGCTGAGAAGGTGCGATGGCATCAAGCGCGTGATGGCACGTGTTGAAAGTTGCCCATCACAAGACATTTCAAAGAGCTGTTCTTCAGAGGAAAAATCCAGGATGATATAAGGCATTCCAAGGTGGTTCCCAGAAAAAGTCGTACGAGTCATGGGTGGCCATCTGGCTCCACAGGCATAAGGGACATTGAAGTACAGCACAGTTTACAAGGACAGCAGGTGGACCAGAAAAGGTAAAATTTCTTCTGATTCCAATGAAAACTAATATATCGCAGGCACGACATCAAACTAAGATCTTGTAGGGCCTGTACCTGGTCAGGGAACCCCACTTTATACCTATACGTCAGTATTATTTACCAGCTCGGAGAACACATGCAGGCTTGAATCTTACACAGAAAGCGCTCAACCAAATTTGTCTTTCCCAACCTTTTCTTAGTTGTTGTTTTGAATATTTTGTCTTCCACCCCATTTCCTTTCCCCCTCCTGCCCTTTTCTTCTGTGCCCTTTTGCCACTGAATGCCTGTCCCCATACATACTCTGCCTGACCTACAGCTTGGTTTCCACATCATGCAATGCTTGTTTTCTCAGGAGGGGAGGCATGGGGCAAGAGGAGACACTTGAACCATAAACTAGCTGCTAGATCAATGCCTCCCAGTCCCAACCTACCAAGACCCACAGGACAATCCTGCAGTGCTGCTGCAGTTTTGCTGCTTCTCATCTTGATGCTGGGGGTGGTGTGGAGGCCACGCATCCAGGGAGCAGAGGAGCCACAATGGCTTGGGAAAGGGATCATAGGACAGGGAGGAAAGCATACAGATGGCTTAATCCCTTTCACAGCACTGTTGCTCCCATCCCCAGCATGCAGTACCAAAGACAGGCAGCAGCAAGGTTCTGGAGAAGAGAAGCTGCATGGAGAACTCGTAGCAGCCTTCTAGTATCTGAAGGGGGCCTATAAGGATGCTGGGGAGGGAGTCTTCATTAGGGTCTGTAGTGATAGGACAAGGAATAATGCATTCAAACTTAAACAGGGGAAGTTTAGATTGGATATAAGGAAGAAGTTCTTTACTGTAAGGGTGGTGAGGC
>WYDI02020644.1:0-21125 GCA_009867235.2 Psittacus erithacus | reverse complement strand
AGTGGTTTGTGTTATACCTTAGTTACTGGACTGTTCTTATCTCAGCCCGTGGGAGTTACATTCTTTCGATTCTCCTCACCATCCCTTCGGGAACTGGGTGAGGGGAGGAAAGGGGGTAGTGAGAGAGAGACTGTGTGGTTCTGAGTTACGACTGAGCTTAAACCATGAGAAAGACAAGAGAGGTCTGGTCACACTTTGGAAACACCCATGGCAGTCTCTCTAATGAAATCAGTAGTCCTCCTTGTTCTTAAATGGATATCTTGGCAAGACATAGTACAATCAAATGCATCACAAAAAACCTGGAGAGGCCTTACATGTGCAGCTGTTCTCAGAGGAGAAAAATTGTTCCTGCTTCATGTTTGTATCTTGGATCTCATTTTTTTCTGTTGGTCGATAGCTAAACCTATTTGTCAAGCATTTACAATTTACCCTGTTCTTGATACTTAGAGTGCATCAGCCACCTCCACAGGGCAGTAGGTGGTGGTCTTCTGCCATTCAAAGTGCTCTGTAGCTCCGATGGTATTTCTTACTCTGCCTACACTTTGATTTGGCTGGCAATGGCTTGTCACCTCTATACAAATGGTATGAGTACATAAATAGTTTGGGGAGGAGGGGTGTTTAAGATTCCATTCATGGAAAGATAGGGGCATGCGGGAGTGGGTCCAGAGGAGGGCCACAAAAATTATCAAAGGGACAAAGTACCTCTTCTATGAGGAAAGGCCAAGAGAATTGGGGTTGTTAAACCTGGAGAAGACTCTGGGGAGACCTTACTGCAGCCTTTTAACTCTCAAAAAGGACTTCTGAGCAAGATGGGGCAGACATTGTACCAGGGCTTGTTGCAGTAAGACAGGGTAATGATCTTAAACTAAAAGAGGGTAGATTTATACTGGATATGAGGAAGAAATGATGACAGTCGTGAAACATGGGAACTGGTTGCCCAGAGTGCTGGTAGATGCCCCATCCCTGGAAATACTCAAGGTCAGGCTGGATGGGGGTCTGAACAATCTAATCTAGTTAATGCTCTCCTTGCTCATTGCAGTGTGTGGAGTGGACTAGGTGACTTTTAAAGGCCTCTTCTAACCCAGCCTATTTTATGATTCTGTGATTCACTGTCATACTGTTGTTCAGGCTGGCTTTCAGTCCGGCTTTCAGTCCCTGCCTGGTGATGAGCTGGACTGGTCCACTTTTTTCCCCCAAAAAGGGAGAGACAGTCAAATGCATATCACTTATTTAATAAAGACTTCTGAATTGGGTTAGGGTCAAAAGTCACTGACTTTCCTTGATTCTTGTCTCTGATTAACTAAAGCAGCCATCCTTCTTGTTACACAGTGTTTTCCGTTGTCTTCCATTTCAACAGAAAATACTGCAAAAAACCAGACTAAATCTTTTTCTTTTTCTTTTTTTTTTTTTCCAAAAAAGATGCACAATTTTCTTTGAAAGGAAGACAAAGCAGAAGCTATAGACTTCAAGTAAATCACTTCCACAGGTATGATTATTTTTAGACACTGGTGTGGTCAGTTCTGAGAGAAGCCTGTGCTGTGAGGACCCCATGCATTTCTGTACTCCTCCAGAAAATACCCATGCACCCAGGCCTAAGTCTGGGCAAGACTGGCTGTAGCACTGGAGGGGTTGTCTGGCTGGTTTGCACTGGTAAATGGCAAGGCTTGGATTTCAACCCTTCCAAGTCTAGGTATGGCAGCTGCAGATAGTAATGTGATGGGCAGTAAACCTGGAATGGTCTAGGAGCTCCTCTTCTGGCCTTTCCTTTCTTTAAAATTAAAAAAAATGCCAGTGCCAGTACAATTATCACTCATCGGCAATTTCTTGAAGCAGAAAGGTAGCACTGGAGCTGACTTTTCTGCTCTCCTGCTGTGACGAGCACATGCTGACTGAATAAGGTTATTCTTAAATAGTACCTTCTAATGAAATTATTGTTCCAGGCTTCATTTACGGTTGTTAAACCCCAAGACTGCACAAGCAGCCTTTCTGGAGCTCCATTCCTCCTGCCTGGTAGAAAATTGCTTTGCCAGAAGTAAGAGCAGGTTAATACCAGGCCTTGTAAAATGAAGCAGTTACCCTGATGCTCTTGTGTGTGTGACACCATATTTCCCCACTAAACCACAAAACCTCTTTGACATAAGCATTATCCAGCTGCCAGATTAATTCGTGTCTCAGGTTCCTGACCCATCAAAATGACCATTTACAACTTTTGAACCTGATTCTCCGCTGCTGCACACAGATGAAGTTGGACTTAACAAAAATGACAGCTGACAGTGTAATTAAACTCAGTAATTACATCCCTTCTTAAGAACCTACTTTCTAGAGAAATGTCCTACAAACTTCAAATTAATTTTAAACTTCAGGCACTGTATTATTACATGCTAATCTTGTTATTAGGCTAAGCACACAGAAACAGAGAAATTCACCTTGGCATTTGATCTGATGTAAAGTTTGGTGCTTGAGGCATTACATTCACCTTTGAGCTCTCATGTGGAGTCATGTGTAAGAAGATGAGCACAGAGGGGGAAGCTCCTGTGCAGGAAAGAGGTAGAATGGTCAGAAGGAAATCAAGTCCTTGGCTGCTAGAAAGGCAACTCATTTTAAATTAGAGGCAAGTGATTTCCTCGCTAAAGAGCTTTTAAAATTACTCCTACACTGGAGATAAGGAAAAGAATGAAAATGGTTGATACATCTTGCAATTCTTTGTAACCCTAATGTTGGCAGGTCAGGTTTTCCAAAGCTGTTCCTAGTCCTTAGAAGTCTCATCCTTCATCACTGCTGCAAATGGCTGGGAGCTTGGACCTGGAACCATGAAACAGCAGGCACTGAAAACAGATTAGGATGCAAGGACATGTATGGTGGGATGGCAGAGGCGCAAACCTCTAGGTCCTTCCCTGGATCAGCATTAGAGAGCAGAAGAATAAGCAGGTAAGAGCTCTGCTACAGAGCAGAGTGCAGGCCCTAGTGCTGCCAGACCCCAAATGGGTGCCCACATGGTGTTACAAGGATGCTCAATTTGGTCTACCTGGATACAGGGGCAGACCACTCCAACTCAGTTCTCCTGAGGTTGAGACCAGTCCCCACTCATATGGTGAAGGTGTAGCCATGGTTTTTATTCACTGTCTTGCTCCAGCTGCCATGTCCAACAGCAGAGCTGCTTGACGGCTATGCCCAGGCAGCTCCACTCATATCATCCACAGACCTTATTACCCTTTTTCTCATTTCTTAACCCTCCATTTCACCACTGTTATACTTTCTTACATCTCACTTAGTCTTCTCCCAAATAAATAACCCATCTCAAATTACTTTTTCCTCACAGACTCCAAATTTGGTATTTCTGATACCATTACCTGGGTAATCTTAATCTGCTGTGATATACCTGACACAGTTACCTGAGTATGGTAGCTTTTCAAGACTGCACTTCTCCAAAGGGTCTTAGTGTTCCCCCAGATATCCTTGGAGTCCGGCTATGTCTCATACAACTGCCCCTTAGCTGCCTGTGAGTTGTGACCATCCTTCATGGCACCATCCGTAACTTCTGTCAGTGTCTCACACTCCCATTTGTTATGTCCAGCAGTTTTGTCATGTCACGTCCAACATTTTTCCGTGTCCTGCTCAGTTTAGTTAACCTCAGACCAGAGCCAAGTCAGTGTTCTCATCATTTGCCTGCAGCCCTAACAGTGATTTTTAGTACAGGTCTTCTAGCATGAGTCTAGATAGCTCAGTAAGCATGCTCAAATGCTCATCCTTGGAGCTCAGACTAAAATACACTTAGAAGAGCTGTTGTTTGTGCTTTTCCTCTAGGATGAAGAAGTCCAGGGATGCATCAATGGATTTCATGATCAGAAAGACTTGCTCAATTTGTGAGTGCTACTGGACTTTAACTTAAGGTGCAATTGCAACATGAAAAAGAACAATCAAGTAAAAACCACCAAAGTACAAACTATGGCTTGTGCAGGCCACAAGATTAGGGACCTTTGTTCAAAAATTTCATTGACGCATTGAAATTCATCAGCTACCTTTTGGCACTGGAGCTGCTCAACCTCCAACAATGGAATACACTTTTAAAAACAGTATTGAAAAGCAAGAAAAGTGATGGAAAGAGAATTTCTAGCTTTGAGTACTAATATAGCATCCTGTTGAGTAGAGATGTAATCTGAAGAGAAAGTACAGTTCCACACACTTGTACAAGAATAAAAAAAGCCAATGCAAACTGAAAACACGTGAAGATATACCTGGAAAAATCTCGCACAGATTGGTTAGAATCCAGAAACTAAATCTAATTCAGCAAAATAAGACAGCTAAATCACTGTGAGCTGATACAAAAATATATAAACAGCACAGTTACAAGTACATCTTCATGCAGGACAACCCTTCCTATTCCCAAGGTCTGCAACTCTGAAAAATCTCAATGATTGCAGAGCAGACATACAGAAAAAGAGGAGCTCCATTTCTTAGTGTTGAGTCTTGCTTCCACTTTGAGGCTGATTCTTACTCCGAAAAAAAAAAAAAAAAAAAAAATTACAGAGGCGTTCACATTTCTGAAATCTAAAGTGGCGAGCAAATAGCTGAATGCCATGATGACTCATTCACTTGTGAGCTAGGCTTGAAGATGCATTCTCCATAGATTTGATACAGTTGTTCTGAAAGCATAAATTTGCTTATTTTGCTAATGTCTCTTTTCTTGTGTAGAGATGTTACATTTTTGCTTGTTTGAACCTCCCTAAATGCTCATGCCTAAGAATAGGAAGAGCCTGTAAGGCTTTTCTCCTACCCAGTAAACTATTCAGGTCATTAGGTCTAGCAGAAGTTCTCTCATTTAGGAGGTTAAATTCATAGCTCTTCATCTTGATGATGTTCAGAAAGCTTGAAGAAAACAATGTATGCTAACTCAACAAAGCTAGGGCTTCACTGAATTCCGATTTTTAGTTCATGTCTAAGTAATTAATTGGTGAGATTTTCAAGCTGTACTGAAATAGTTTTAGTTTTCATGGCTGCCATATAGATGAATTCCTTGTCCTTATTCTTGTCAAAAGGTTTTTTTCTCTATACATCATTAAGGCCCTAAACTGGCCGCAACTCAAGTACCCGACATCAATTTGAGGACTACAGCTGCAAAAAGCAAATTCCATATGTTTCTGAAAATGCATATAAATTTTTTTGAGTTTTTCAAAATGTATGTGGAAAAGCAGAGTTTATTCTGAAGATACCTGAGTAGCAGTACCTGGAATAATTCTTGGCCCATGTGGATCACTCTGCTTTCTCTGGTGGCTTGGTCTTTGTCACCCATTCCTGGACAAAGAGGGGGCAGATGCCATCTGAGGTGTACAACAAACCCCCCCGTAGCCCGTGTAGCATGTCTAGTTCACATGGACAAGGACTTTTGTTGGAAAAATTGCACAACTGTTCTGGCATAGGAGGCCAATGGTCAGAAAAGCTCAAAAAATTATGGGGAAGAGGGGTTATAGTAAGACAAATCTGCACATCTTTGATTCTTACACATATGTGTGGTGAACTTCTTCCCATTGCTATACCTATTTTTCTGAATTTGCTGACTCCTGGTGACCCACACAAGAGGAATTCCACTGATTTGCATGTCAGGGCAGGACTTAACCCAGCACTGTTAATGATGCTGACACACAAAACAAGCCAACAAGAAAAAAATAATCTAGAAGTGTAGACAGCCCAAAAATATTGGTTCAAGAAATGCAAATTTTGAGTCCCAACACAGTCCAAATAGAGGGTATGTCCTGATTTGAGGCTTTAAGCCAACAGATGAAGGGCAATGGAGAGAACTGGGTTGCAGTATGTATCTTGCTTTCAGACACTGTGGTCTGTTTGTCAGGAGTGCTGATTTTAGGCATCTACCAGAAAAAACACGTTATCTCCACTTAGGTGCAAATACTGGCTTATTCATCTCTTCTTGTGCAGTAATTAGGAATTTGGCATTACCCATATAGTGACAGTATCTTCCCTCCTGTAAATAGGAAGATGCCAGAAAATTTAAGAAACAAAACAAAACCAAAAAACCCCCCCAAAAAAAACTAAACAAAAAAAAAGTATTTGAGGCATATATATTCCTCACATGTGCTAAGGAAACAGCTTTCTAAGTTACTGCTGAAACATGCAGCCTACCTACACCCACTCAGCTTGCCTGCCAGTACAGTTCATTATACAAGTGTAATTTACTATAATAAAGCCATGAGATGATTTTCCCAAATTTAGGTGTATCATACCCTATCAGCAGCCTTGTGTGTGTGCATACGTATGCATATAGAGGGGTTTTGCTATAAAGCATTGATCTGATGTTGAAAAGCAGAAAGATGGTTCCCCACTCCTCAAAGAATTAGTAATATGGGTTATTCCCTGCATTGCAGGGTGTGTTGCACATTGTGCCCTCTTGCCAGATTGCTTTGTTCCTATTCCCCATGAATCTTCTTCATGATAAACACTTCTTCTGTGTCACTGGTAGCTACAAGATTTTCATATCTGCAGCAATGATATAACCTGTTAGAAACTGGTCTGTTTCTTCTCTGTGGGCTTTAACTTATACTTTATGCTTGAATCTTTTGTTCTCAGATAAGAAACTGGTCTTTGCATCTAGCCTACTGAGTTCTTAATGAGAAATAACACCTCTCATCATGCCTCCTGTGGCCAAAAATGTCCGTCTTAAAAGAGGTTTGGATACGGCACTGTTTATGAAGCTGGTCTTCCCTGAAGCTGAAGTTGGATACTGTTATCTTACATTGTGAAACAGATGGTGCATTTTCCCTGTGAACAGTGAGCTATGCAGCGCCTAGTCTGCAAAGAGTGAGAGGAAATCCTTGATGTCCCTCTGCTACTTTCTCTTCCCTCAGGTCTTCCAGCTGTGCAGCACACCACTGCAGACTGTAGTGGTCAAGAGCTTGTGGGTTGAACAGTGTTTGACAGTGTCCAGCAAAAAGTGGTCCTGACCTATTTCAGGACTTTGGCAATTTGACTTATCACTCACAATCAATCATGAGTCCATTGCTTGGGCTGCTGCTCAACTCAGGTGTATGTGCCATGGCCAGCAGAGGCAGGAAGCCTCTCTGGCTGACTTCCCTGTAGTCCGGCTTATGGCATCTCTGCAGTCCAGTCAGCACCTGGCATGAGTTTCAAATCTGGGCAAAATTGATGCATCCTTCCTGCCACTTCGGGGAATTTCTTGGATCTCATGGTGGAAGGCCCCCTCAGATCTTGGAGAAACTGAGTTTTCAATTTGTGATCTAGACAAAGTGCTAAATATAAATCTTAAGAGTCCATAGCAGTACAGCAGTGTGTCCTGCTATTGAAACTACAAAGACTGACATTCTTACAATCAAGTGCACTGAATTTTGAACCAGGAACACCTGAAACTGTAAAAATTGGTGGGGTTAAGTCTGTGGCTAGTGATGACAGGTGTGTAAAATTATTTCAGGACAGCAGGAGAAAATAAACCACAGTAAAAAGGAATCTTCCAAGCTTGAATTCACAGGCAGCTCTAAGGCAGTGAGTCCCAGCTTTCCAGAGCAACGTCTGACTGACAAATTGTCTAACTGCTGCCTGACATGCGATCAGTGGGCAGCTGCTTAGTTTTAGGTGATTCGCAGTGTTGTAGCCTTAATTGGTTTAAGCAGGCGTAGGACTGGTAACCCATCACTTCTGCTTGACAAGCACTTAGGAAAGATGATTAATTAGATACAGTGTTCTTAGACAGAATGTACTCATCCAAGAAAATCCTCAAATAAGTACTAAAATTATTTTTTGCTACATTGCTCACAAACTTTTCATCTCCTTATACACAAATCCTACAGATGCAGTTTGGCCTGTGTGTGTGTATGTTGACACCTTGTTCTGTGCGCAGGTAGGTGTGGGCACGAATTACATGCAACTGTTACATTACACTACATGCAGCAGAGTTTCATTACCAGTCAATGAAACACTTAAAAGTCTAACTAGATTCAAAAAGCTTTGCAGAAAGTCTATCACTTTGCACACCAGAGAGTATTGGGGCAAATTCACTGACAGATGATAACAGTGAGGCTTTATGTGGAATTCTTATGCACTAAACTCCGAGGTGACTTCACCTGAAGCCCTGTTCTAGTCATACTAATGTGAAAAAAAGACAGACTGGGGACATCAAAGAGGTATTTATGAATTAGAGGAATAAAGCAAAAAGTGCTGATTTTTTCTTCTTTTTGAGGAAATCATCTCATGAAATTAACAGTAAGGAAATGCATGCTTGTAGCTGTTTAAGCCAAGCCGTAAATCAGCCATGCAGTCTCTCACTCACTCGCCCCCTTCCTCCCTCAGCTCTCGGAGGGATGGGGAGGAGAATCAAAAGAATACAACTCCCACAAGTTGAGGTAAGAACAGTCCAGTAACTAAGGTATAACACAAACCAGTGCTGCTACCACCAGTAATAATAATGATAAGGGAAGTAACAAGGGAAGAGAATACAACTGCTCACCACTGACAAATACCCAGCCTGACCGAGCAGCGATCTAACCCTTCCGGGTAACTGCCCCCAGTTATATAGGGGGCATGACGTGCTGTGATATGGAATACCTCTTTGGTCAGTTTGGGTCAGGCGTCCTGTCTCTGCTTCCCCCTGGCTTCCCCTCCTCCCTGGCAGAGCATGAGGCTCTGAAAGTCCTTGGTCAAACAAAAATTACTAAGCAGCAGCTAGAAGCATCGGTGTTATCAGCACTGTTCCCAGGCCAAAAGTCAAAACCACAGCACTGCACCAGCTAGTAAGAAGAAGAAAAATGACTGCTACTGCTGAACCCAGGACAATGCTAAATATAGCAAACACATTTGTTGTCACCAAGAGCATCCTGCTACAAAACATGATAGAACAGTGTATGATTGTAGGACTTTGGTAGCCATATCTTTCTCAATGGAGACATGAAGCTTTGTTGTGACCGCCTCTACAGAGGAGAAACTGCTTTCAACCTGTAAGTTGAGCTACACAAGCTCAGCTTTTAAAAGCTTATGGTGACAGATTGTTCTGGATTTTGGGATTGCACTTACCCAAACACTCAGCAAGCAAACAGTTTTGAATTGCAGTGTCCTGCGATAGGCTTCAATGGAATGATTCAAGCTTTAAGAAGTCAGAATGTAAGATGTCTTATTGGGACTTTTTCTGGAAAGAGGAGAAACTACTACCAGGAGCTAAAAAAACCCCAGTATAAACAAGCTATGTAAGTCCACGTGGGAAGTACACATGTGGTTGTGGTGAATGTTGTTACACTCATTCTTCAACGAAGATTTGCAGACTGATGAATCTAGTCTTCAAAGTGAAATACTAAATGAAAGAGCTGACAGATACCCATGTCCCTCTCTGAATTACTATTGACCAAAAACTAAAACATGTGTCTTTTAGCAGAAAAAAATGAACCTTTCTTCTATAGTACATATTCTTATCTCTTTTTCTGCTTGCTGTAGAGAGCTGCACATAGAGAACAGCACCTTGCCCACAGGATTTCACTAGCAAACATGGGCAGGTATTCTCCCAGCAAGTTAGGCAACCAGTTTCAATGCACTTTGGGTACCAGCTACACTCTGATTCAAAACATAAATGTGTACCAGACTCCAAGAAGGAGATTAATACCTATTTAAATTACCAGGTGAGGTATGCTTTTTCTGGGAAATGGATGCATACTGAAAACTGCTGAACTGGGCACCTCTAAAAATCCCAGTCCAGATGCATAGTGCTAAAACAAGATACTTTGATTGTTCAGAAGGCAACAGTTACTGTTGAGAGGTTGTACTTGTGGTTTTGGGTTTGTTTTTTTTTTGCTGGAGGGGGCGCATAATATCACGTCCCCTGAGGCCAGAATGCAGTTTCTACATGTTTACTATATAGCAAGTGCTTCTATAAGATGATTCTTGTTCACATTTCTCATTTTGATTCCTCTTTTGTTTGCTTGGTTTATTCTCAAATGTTCCTCCTGTTAGTATGTCTTCTGGAACTGCCTGGCCTACTTAAGGCTAAAAATAGCCCTTGTTGCTACTGCTGTAGCTCCAAGCAAGCCTCACAGCACCCACACTAGGAAAGAAAACCTTGTGCCCTGCTGAGCTTTCCTGAAATGATGAGCAGGTCAGAAATCCAGACAACCAAAAAAGCAGGAGGAATAACAAATCCTGCTTTCCTGCTCTACTTCTACTAGGCATGCTGACGGTGTGAAGCAGGGAAACATCAGGAAGGCGTGTTCGTGTTTTGGTTTCTGTTTTGCCTCCTCCACATCCACCAAGGACAGTAGATACTACTTCTTTTACACAGACATGTGAAAGAAACAGTGAAACTGCAGAGATTTAAAGCTGGAAAGAAGACATTTTCTTGTTAGTTTCCAAGCAGTCATTCTTCAAATTAGCTAAACCTGATTAATCTGTTGGGTAAATATTGGTCTTTGGGTATGATCAGACCAGTGCTGCCCATGCTGTTGCACTGCTTAAATGACCAGGAATAGGAATACTTCTCTCCCACAACTGAGACATCTTCTGTGTGCTGTGCCTGTGATTCTGTGTTATACTAAGGAAAAGGGCTGTGGGTACACGAATGTTTTCCTCTGCATTGCAGCAGACAAAACTTAACACTTCTCAGTCTCAAGTGCCTAACTTTACACTATTTGCCTGCTTCTGCCCCTCGATCCATGTGGCCCATAATGCATGCTGGTGAGACACAGTCTAGGCTACCTGGTGATGTTGGGCAAGTCATGTCTTTGCTGAATGGCACCATGCTCCCTATCTCAGAAATGAGTACCCAGAGGCACTTCTGCAGCTACCTTGGCAACTGAGGGATAAAACTCCATTGCTCCACAGACAAAAAAAAAAAAAAAAATGTGTTTTCATGATTTACGCTAACTTGTGGATGCTATTTTTTCTCTATTTTACAGCTAGGGCATATTGGCAAGAGCACTTCACATTCTTGTGGGAAGCCAGGACTCTGTGCTTATCTGCAGTAGAATAACTCCTGGGTCACCCTTTCTGTGCCCTGCCAATGAGGAATATAGCTTGCAGAGATCTGGAGTGGTACCATTCTCACTTCTAATTACCCAGCTGTGACCTGGGGACAACCTGGAGCCCAATGCAGAGTAAGCACAAGCTACTCACACCCATGGCATTCTCGATGAGACCCGAAGCAAGCGCTTGGGAAGTACAGGTCATGTTGGGCACCTCAGGTTCAGAGCAGCACAGTAGCTAGGACCACCAGCACACTGTGCAGCACTGTCCTCGGTGCCTGTATAGGAAGGCAGTGGCCACAGGAAAGAGACTCAACGGCGGCACCAGGGCCTGCACCAGAGCCTGGATGCTCCCCTGCCACCATGGCCATGCCCTGTGCTCCAATGTGAGGGGCCTCTAACCCAGAGCATCCTGAGGTTGCTCTCGTTGTAGGGGCACCAGGGCTGTTTGGGATCACCCAGATCTCATATTTCTGTGTGGTCACTTTCCTCCCCGGCTTCATTCTTCTTCTCACCTCCCTTTTCTTGGAGGGCGAGCACTCCAGCCCGTGGGGACGCCAGAGGTGCATGCTCGCCCCAGCAGGGGCCGTAGGAAGGATAGTAAGAGGAAGCTGCTGAGCCGCCTCCAGCCTCTGCCTGGAAATTGCCGAATTACAGGAAGAATGCCCAGGAGCCGGAGAGGCGTCGTGGTGCTCCCCGCCCCGCGACTACAGGGGCGGTAGCGGGGGAAGCCCCAAGGATCGGCGGCTCTGGCACACAGGAGGGCGCAGTGGCCCGGCGGCGAAAGCCGCGGCAGTGCCCAGGGGGGATCCCGCTCCCTCCCCTCCCCTTCGCCCGCCCCTGTCCCCTCCCTCCGTTTCGCAGCCGGGCGGGGGACTGGAAGCAGGGTCCGGCGCACAGGGAGGCAGAGAAGGAGGGGCAGGCGACGGGCAAGGAGCTGTGCTGGTAGTTCTCCGGACGTCGTCAGGGTGAAAAAGCGGGCGGAAGAGGGCGAAAAGATCAGAGAAGAAGGAACCGGACGGGGAAGGCTTCCGCCGTCGTCCCCGTCCTCCCCCCCCTCCACTGCGCCGAGGGAGGAGAGCGGACCACGATGCCCGGCCGGCGGGTGCTGCCCGCCCGCCCGCATGGAGACAGCCGCCCGTAGCGGGGCTGCCGCGCTGCACCGCGGGGTGAGTTGGGTCGGGCGAGGGCGGGAGGACGCGCGGGGGCTGCCCGTGGGCCCGGCGGAGTGGGGGGAGCCGGGGCGGGCGGCGAGGAGCCGGGAGGAACCCGCTGCCGGGAGGAACTCGGGGAGTCGGCGGGAGCCGGAGCGGCTGATGCTCCACTGCCCGACCTTCTGCTAGCCGAGACGGGCTGGGGCGCTGGTGACGCTTGCGGGCTCGTCGTCTGCACCTTCAGCATCGCCGGGGGGTCTGGGAGCGCCGCGAGGGCCGCGATCTCTGTCGGTGCGGTACCTGGCTCGGGAAAAGGCGCTGGGCCGCCCCTTCCACGCGAGAACCTTCTCCGGCGCGGGGGAGACCCTTGCCACCGCCCCTGCTCCCTGCGCAGGTGGGCATCTCGCCGGGGCCTGAGCAGGGGGCCCGGGACAGCGAACGTTCTCCCCAGCGCAGCGCGCTGCAGGGGTTCACCGCCGTACCGGCGGCCCTGCCGGTGGTGGAACGGCGTGTGTAGCCTTAGCGAGGCGGGTGGGCACAGAGCGGTGCCACCCGCGAGCAGCCCACGGAGCGGAGAGGGGTGTCGGTGCGGGGGGACACCGCGTGTCTGCCGCTGTGCTGCAGATATACCCTCTCTCCCTCCCTCCCGACCTCTCGCAGTGCTGCGGGGTGGCGGGTGGATCGAGAGAAGGCTGGGCGCTGTGGCGGGGCGTGATGGACGCACTGCGTGCAGGGGAAAGATGCTTCGGAGCAGGGTTGTAGGAATGACACTGTATGCAATGTCCGTGTGCGGTTAAGGTGTTCTGAGAGACCTCGAGTCGTTTTGCACCTCCAGAAAACCTAGATGATACCCAAAGGAAAAAATGCAAGCATTTTGATCGGCTGTCAATTGCTTGTAGGTAGCGAGATGAGATTTCCTATCTGACATCTGAGGTTGTACAATACTTCCTTCTCTTGATTCCTCTAGGGTAGTACTTAAGAAATAAATGGGTAATGGTAACAGTGCTTGTCCTGCACATGATGTGATCTTTGTGGAGGCGTGAAGACACCCTGGGACAGAGCAGGGACTTAAGGTGACATCCTCCCAATAGCAAATGAGATGGGTATGGTGCGGAAAAGCAGAGGTCTGGCTCAGATTTCTGCCTGTTTCTACTTGGACACAAGGAAGAAGCTTTTTTAAAACGTTTCAGTTTTGTACGATGGCTTTTGTGCTCTACTTGGGGAAAAAAGGTTTCCAGAGGAGCTACTGCAAAAGGGGTTACCTCTGAGGCAGAGGCATTGTGATTGCCCTCAGCAGTTGAATTGTAAGATCCAGTTTAGACCGAGGACATTGCTTTGGACCTACGTTTAATTTAAGTCAAATCACTGCTCTCAGGTGTGATTTTTGAGGTTCTATATCTGAAAATGAAGATGGATAGGACCTCAGGGGAAATTTTGCATTTGTCCATAGGTTAGTCTGAATGTACTGTACAGGAGAGCCTCCTTTTCAGGCTTGATACAGGGTAGGAAAAAGGACAAAATTTATATCAGCTGAGGATCTGTCAACTACTGGGAGCTATGGCAACAGCCCCCTACCGCCTCGCCTTATTTATTTGTATTCCTTCTTCTCCTCAACTTTCATTGCTAGCTCTCATGTGGCATATTTCTGTGTTGGTTTGTGCACAATCTAGGTGGAAAACCAGTGATGCTGAGAAACATGCTAAACCCGCATGTAGCAGTAAGGTTGATATCCAGGGCTATTTCTCCTTTTGTGGTAGATGTGAATATGTAGACTTACTGAGCAAAACTGTGCCAGTTGTTAGTGCTGATTAACCTGTTTCAACACACACAATGAAGACCATGGGGTTTTTGTTCCTCCATGCTCCTCTCCCCCTCGTAGTTGATGAGATGTCAGAGAAGAGAAGGAGCTTGTGGGGAGTCATATCCTGAATTTCTCAGCCATGCAAGCACATCTGCTTTGTTACAGAACATTTTGCTGGGTCTGTAATTGGAGATATGTTTTGGCTCAATTGAGAGTGTTCAGTAGCAGAAGCAAATTTTTGAATTTGCAATTGCATCATAGCTTTTTTTTTTTTTCCTAAATATTGTACCTTAATTTTCTTTGACAGCTTTGAGCATCACGAAAACTTTAAGTTTTTTTAATTTGCTCACTCTTCCCTGCCCCTTTGTTCAGTGGTAGGAATCTACATGCATTTTGTCATTTTGAGGGATTTTTTTTAAATTGGAAGACATTTCCATAATTGTTATTTCATCAGACAGTGTGTTCAACCAATTAGCCTACTTTCCAATGCTCTAATTTTTCCTCTTAATATATTGTTTCTGCAGCCACAAATATAAATACCTTGCAGTTCTGTAGATAATGCAAGAGCATGTAGGAATTGTGTTTTCCAGTTGTGCTCAGGAGGACCTATTGTAAATATCACTTTGACTGAAATTTTATTGTGGAATTGTCACTTATCATGGAACTAGGCCCTCAAGATACGCAAACTTCTCTAATGGGAAATGGCTACGTATCATCAGTATGTGAAAGAAACAATTTTTTAATTCATTAATGCTGGCCTATTTGTACTGATTGAAGTTATGGTGAAAGACTAATTTTTAAGTTGGTGACTCTTTAAGAGTAAGATCTGTCTTCAGGGTTATTTTCCCCTGTCATTGTTTCCTGAAAATAAAAGTAGAACAAAGATTCTGTAGTACTGATACCAGAAGCCTTTGTGAGCCTCTCTCTTCCCTCTCAACTGGTGTACGCCAAACAGATCTGTGATACATGGTCAGTTCTCCATGAGTTGCCACACAAGGGTGCTAAAATGAGCTGTGTCATCTCCTTCTGAGAGTCTGAAATCAAAGTGGTTATTACTTAGGAAGTGAAGGCACCCCTGCTTATGACAGCTTAAGTCTTGAAGCCTTTGCTGGGTTTTTAGTGCATTCTTTCCTAGGTGAGATGTCCATGTTCAGTTTTGTTTTGTCAGCTTGGTTGGCAGCTGGGAGGTTAGTTCTCCAGAACTTGCTGCATTGTTTCTGCTGTGGCTCTAACTGGGGGTCTGAGGTGCTCTGTGCTTTGAATTTTCTACCTCCGGAGGAAATCCATGCTCTTCAGATAGCCTGGCTTGGTGTTACATTGAGTTCTGCAGTCTTAGTCCTGTGCTCTTCATAGGTCATGTATTCTTTCTTTTTGGACTTTATTGCTTTTTTATCTGATCACAGACAGAAAAGAGTAGGTGCAGACATCTGTTTGAAAATCCAGTTCTTCTCTGAAGTACACTCAAAGCTCTTGGGGGTTTTAAAAGCTAGGTGCTTGAACGAGACATAAACACAGAACTTCACAGACAACATGTTTATTGCTGCTAGTGTGCAAAATTGGTGCTGCAGCTTGTTCACATATTCTCTCTTACCTGTTTAGGCATTGTTTCATGGGTTTGCATATCCAGGGTGAAATCTGCTTTTCAATAATGCTTTTCAGAAATGCTTGCTTGGCAGCAGCTGAGCACAGTTGTGATTATTGTTCTTGATGCATGTCTTGATTCTGAAAATCTCATGCTTTTGTTAAAGTCGTGCTATCATCATTGTCTATCAGATTGCATGAACAAAGGTTGAAAAATGGAGGCTTCAGAATCAGTGGCTGCTTTGAGTAATCATTAACTGGGTTGTTACATATCAGGTTAACATTCATCCGTTTCCTCCGTTTTTGAAAAACCTGCTGTATTGGTAGTCTGTACACTGTCAGAACAGCACTGAACAGCTGCCTGCCTGTGTTGTCAACAGTCAGATCTCCTAATACACAGTAACTGCCTGGATCACCTGTAACAGTGATGGGGGCAATTCCACACATTTGTAGGGAATGGAGGGTATTATCATTCATATAGTACTCTTTGCTGTGCTACCTTTTTTTTTTTTTTTTCTAATGTGCAAGTGGATGACACTCTGTCCATCCTGTTGAAATACAGTATAGCTTTCATTACTCAAGTGGGTTTTTATGTTTTATTTCAAAATGGTCGAACTTTGCTGGTGCAGGCCACAGGATATCCCTTGACAGTGTCTGGTGTGTCTCCTGCAGCTGCTATCCTTTCTGGTTACAGTGATAATCATAGAGGAGTGATTGAGGATGTAATTAGTCAGAAAGGGGGGGCCACAGACGGAGAAGTAGGGACAGAAGGGGCTCATACATATAAGGCAGTGATTTGGTCTGTTTTTCTGAAGAATTTGTGATGCATTATTGTTGTATTGTAACCAGAACGAGAATTAGCTTCAAGGCATATTCACGTGCACATGTGTGCTGATCATTGATTTACCATGCCCTCTAGGGATCTGAGGACCAGCATAAATGCAAAGGCATGCTTCTACCAGATAGAGGTTTAAAGTTACCCATGGGCTTGGACATCAGTTGCATTTGGAGAAAAGTTTCTGCTTTTCTTGTTTTAAGGGTGTTTTATTCATGACAATGAATATGGTGGTTACATTGCCGCACAACCTCTACCCCTTTAAGCTATTTGTTTAAATAGCCTTGACAATGTACCCCTCCTTTGACTTTTATTTTCTATTTGTTGTGCTCTGTCAAGTGGAGGACTGATTCTTTGATTAGAAAAGTTATCCTATGGAGGAGCAACATTTAGTGTTAATGGCTCTTACTATTGATGACAGAGAGGTTTTGTAGAATTCATGGGAAGTGTCTGTGAGACACTGACTCTTTTGATGGCTGTAAGTCCGCTATTACAACCTCAGCAGGCAGAACTGATTTTAAAATGGAAGTTGAAACTCTGCAGAATTGCAAAACCAAGCCTCATTCCTGAGCCTTTGTGAGGACAGATGCTGTATAAGCCATAGAATCATAGAATAATTAGGGTTGGGAAGGACCTTAAGATCATCTAGTTCCAATCCCCTTGCCATGGAGGGTCTCAAGAAACATATCTGAATCTCATGCCTGGTGTCTCTGGCATAGTCTCATCTAAGTGGACCAGAATGCCTGCTTGGAGTTTGTCAAAGCTAATGGGTTTCTAGAGAAGCTGAGAGTTGGGCCCTCTGAGAAGAGCTGCCCTCTTCAGTAACTCAAATGGGAGCATGAATTTCAGCATAAATTTTCATAGATGTTCCTGGTGCTGCTTTTTACTGCTTTGCTGAGACACCAGTGAATTCATAATCCTGCTTCACCGTCCATCAGTTTAAATCAATTAGAAGGAGAGGAGGAGGAGAACAAAATCCAACTTGGATGGAAACACACATACTGCAAAAGGCAGTTGTATTACATTTACGTTCTGCTGTGTGCTTTTGTCACCCAAGCTTGTAAAATACTCACTGACAACAAAATGAAGTACATTTAATTTCCACGTACACAATAATTTATTGTATTTGCTGAGTAATTACAGGCAGCTCCTATATGGTAACTGATTTTTCCACTGATTCCAGCCCTTCTGCCGTTCCTTGTCCATGGAGGAGTGTGCTTAATAATGCATGAACTGAAGATAAACTCAGTTTGTATTAGCTATTTTTGAAATTGACTGAGATATTTAGCAAGAAACTTGAAAAATACAATTTCATAAAGCACAGGTGGGATTTTTGGAGCATCCCATGAGAACCATTTATGGGAAAAAGGAAAAGTGTTAGAAGAATGAAGAGCCATTGTAAAAGCATGCCTTTTCTTCCTTAAAACACCTAGATTATGCTCCTTTGTGCTCAAAGCTTTCATGTAAAACAAATGAAAAATGCTCAATAACCTGTCAGAATAACACAGGCAATGCTATATTTGGATAAATGAAGCCACAGCGTGATGCAGATATTTTGGCTTCTCACTGAGCAAATCTGCTGTACAAACTCACACTCACCAATGCTCAAACTCTTTCCTACGTCTCACAGTAGCCTTGGCCTTGCTTGTGAAGTGCTGTGCTGCAACAAGCAGACCAGAGGACAAGCAGGGCGGGACAGCCTACAGAATGCAGGGCTGTGGGACGATGGCCTCGGTAGACTGCAAAGTGCCTCCATATCCGTTTGTTTCTATGTCAGGATTGGCCCGCTAGTTGCTCTGAGCATGACTGGGTGCATGGAGAGGTACCCTGGGGAGGTGTCTTACCAGCCGCTGTTCTGTGAATGTTGGAAACAGAGCAGGGAAAATACACGCGTCTTAAACAGGTGTGTATTCACAGCTTTTTGGTATGACTTAGAGATATGTGAGGTTGCTAAAAACCTTTGTGGGGTTGCAGAACCATTGGCTGTAACCTAACAAGGTGAAAGTCGAACAAATTTTGAAGACCTAGGTGTGAAACACTAGTTGACAGTGGATCATCTTTGCAACTAGGGTCTTCAGGGATTTGAGTTGCTGGTAGAAAGGTGTCCAACTTAAGAAATACATGGTAGTAAGTGGTATGTTTCTTAAGAGCATGACCTTGTCAGTCAGGAGACACCAGCCTCCAGCATTATGCCTCTTACACTGGGCTGAGTCAAGGGAATTTCAGGCCTCCCCAGTGCAAATGTAAGCCACAGGCTGATGAAGGTTTCACATCCTTGCATCACTCAGCCAAATTAGTCTGGGTTATCTTGAGAATTCAGTGCATGTTATTTCAAAATACATGAGAAGACGTAACAATTAATCAGTCATTGAAGCCATTAGGGCAGGTAATGTCCTTCAGCAAATAAAATACCAGCAAAATAAAATGCCATTCAAGAAATACCTAGCTTCTGGAGGCTTTCACTGAGACCCTACCACTTGCTGGCTGTATGGGGTTGCATACTCCAAACACAGACATAGTACGTAGACATAATGTGGTGTCCTAGGTACATGGTTGCATGTTGGTTTTGTGTGTCAATGAAAATCAGAGGTCAGCCATTTGTAGCAGCCTGCAGTACTGAGAAAACTAGAGGTGCGTCATGGATTGTAGCAACCACATTGCTGCTGAGACATTGCCAGAAACAAAAGAGAAAAATTGTCAGAACATAGTCATTTCAGGCACCGCTACAGGAGCAAATGGAGAGAGGCCATTGTTTATGTGGGGTTGTCACACATAGTACATCTGCTTCTGCTCTTGTGCATGCCATGACTCAAGTATCTAAGAAACAACTTGGATATTTTCAGGTATCTTAGGTCAGATAAGGACAGAGGCAACTGAAAGGAAAGAAAATGCGAGGTCTGGTGATACTCAGCTTGAGCTTTATACAGAAGTTGTGATGCCACTGCAGAGGTAGCATAAGGCCACATTAATCTGTGCTGTCATTTGTCATAGAGATATAATTCACATAAGCAGAACAGCACTTGGCCCATCCACAGGCTGCCACAAAGTTCAGCTCAGGGGATACTGGAGCTGGACTGCGTATGACATGCATCAGCTAACAGATTACGCAAGGCAGTTGCAGAATACAACTAATTTGCAGGTTTTCAGACAGAAAAACAGTGTCTATGCTACAGCGAATCGTCTTTAAAGAGAAGCTCTTCAAGGACTATATGCCAATCGCTCACTTGTGTGATATGCAAGAATACGGAAGAAATTTTGACTAGAAATGGCTGGTCTGTGACTTTGTTTCTTTTATGCGGGCAGTTTCCATGGCAAATCAAATTCTGGAACATACAGTTTTCTGCCAAAATTACTCAGTTCTGAAAAGTTTTGGCCCAAAATATTAAGCAAAAATATTATGCATACAATTTTTTTTTTTTTATTTCTGTAGAGCTGTTTTTTTCAGAGGATTTGTTTTAGCTTATTGAAAATTGCAAACATAAAATGATCCACCATTTTGAGTTGCATTGGGGTTTATTTATTTCCATTATATTTATTTTATATTCCAGTTATGTTTAATCCAATTATTATATTAATTTATATCTAGTATTATATTCCAATATATTTCTTATTTATTAGTTGAGAATGTGAGTGGTTTTCTGTTTTACTCTGTTGTGTTTGTGTCTTGAGATTGGAAGAGAAGATTCTACTTTTAACTCTGCTATGTAGAGTTAGAGAATGGATGTGAAGTTTGAAGTAACAAAAAGAAATCAAGGATCCAGTGAAGGTCCCCTGTCTACTAATTCTGTTTGTGTACACATCTGTGTTCGTTAATTGGTTTTTTATAGAGACTTTCTTGAGTTTGTGGTTCTGTGATGGAAATAAGAGGTAAAGTAGGAAAGCTGGGAACCACAAAGGAAATTGTTTCAGGTTGACCCAAGCCATAAGCTGTTTTTCTTGATAACAGTAAGAAAATAGGGTATCATTTCAGACAGAATGAAATACTCTGTTAGTTTTGTACCACTGTTTTATGTCCTTATGGTTTGCAGCTTCTTTCTGTAAAATATTTCATTTACCCCTTCAATTATGAAACTGCCTGCTGGAGTTATTAACCAAAAGTGTGTCTCCAAGCTCCTCCAATGCTCTTTCCCTTAAGGAAAAGTGCACAGCTGGCGCACAACAAAGCAACAGTGGTGTGGATGGGATGGATTGCACTTATTTAGTATTACCTGTGATTCCCCAGGAAGTGACTGTGTTTGTCCCTACAGAAAAGGGACCACCAAAGACAGATTTTCCTGCCACTCGGTAACAGCTCCTGAATTAAAAGATTTAGATGTTCTTTAAAAAAACCCCAAGAACAAACAACCCTGTAACTACCTTGTTACCTAAGCGTGACATCAGACCTCATTTCTGATCACCACAAGAGTCATGAGTAAGCTATTTGCAGGAAGAAATATAAATGTCAAGCTAAACAAAGAGTACTTGATAGAGGCCCTGGCTAGGATGACAAAAAAATGAGTAAATATTATTGACCTTGTTTATCCTCCTGCTGGCTTTATTCTCTAAATAGGAATATATATCAAGGAAATGGTAAATAAACTTGCTGACATTTTTTCCATGCTGCTAGCTCTGCATTTCCTGGCATGATAGCCTGTCTTTTCTGGTACGTAATGATCTGCAGTTAATCTGCAGTCGTTGAGGTGGGCCAATGGCGACTTCATGAAGTTCAGCCAAGCCAAGTGCGAGGTCCTACACCTGGGTCAGAGCAATCCCAGGCACAGCTACAGGTTGGGCAGAGAAGAGATTCAGAG
>WYDI02020642.1:0-24940 GCA_009867235.2 Psittacus erithacus | reverse complement strand
CCTCTAGAAGGACCCGGACGCAGGGGAGGGGGGGAGGGGGGGGGGGGTGGGTCAGGGGGAGCGAGGCAGGGGGGAGGTGCGAGTGAGACTGTGGGCTTCTGAGCTTAAACCATGACACCAAGTTAACAGCTTTTGTTCTGGTATGCTTCAACCCCCCAGAATTTCAAATTACCAACACAGAGCCATGGGTTGCACAAAAAACTTGGAATGGAACCACTGAGCACTTGATACCCCTATATATATTCTGTAGCTCTGCTGGTGATTGCTATTAGAAGCATCTTCAAGTGCTTTAAGCTATTAGGAATTTTATGGCAAATCCCAGCACACTCTCAAGGATCCTACTGACTGTGTGGATAGACTTACCATTGTAAAACTGCATTTCTCAACCTACAGTGTCTGTCACATTCAAAAAAAGCAAATGAATCCTCAGTTAAAATCTTTACTTGTTTGCTCATTATTTCAAGCTGTTCCTGCTGAGTTCATCTAGCTTATAAGAAGATAACGTTTTTCATTAGCAAAAATGCAATCAGACACGCACAAAGTAACTAGACTTATTTTGGAGCTGCCATTTTGAAAACCAAAAAATGACGACTGCGTTTTTCCTTTTGTTAGAGCAGCTGTCTCAGGTGTTCACTCTCTTGCACATAATATAAATTATCATATATTCTGAAAATATATACTTCAGAAGCTAAATGAATGTGCATTCTACTGAATTATTTTCCTTAAGGAATTAAAGGTTTTACTTTATGTTAAAAGATGCTTGGTCGTATTTCCATGGAATACAGTGACACATTTGGATCTTTGTGTTTCCAAATAAGTAATGATGTAGCTCTTCTAAAACCATGAAAAAAGAATGGATGAACTTCTGGGAAATTCTATTCACTGGTTCTTGAATTAGACCCAGAACACTGGGATGAATCTTTTCTCTCCTGCAGACCCCTACCAAACCTGGCTATAGCTGCAGTGGCACTGCATTGTTTTCTCCTTATTCACTGGGTACAGTAGTATCAACACAAACTGTACTCAACTGCTGAAAGCTTGATTCTCAAACATATGGATATGTTGAAAATTAAATTGCAGGGTTTATTTGAATTTATAGACAGCTCAGTGAATGTATTTTTGAGGTACAGTCTCCGTCAAGGAGATAGATGTCACCTGCCACGAGGAACATGATTGTATAATGTTAAAATGCCACATTCTCTTTGTAGGCAATTCTATTCAATTGCTTCCTGCAAAGATTTGGGTAATGAACACTTGAGCATCTGTGGTGTGGGCTTTTTATGGTTGTTTTGGTTTTTTTTTTCCTACTTTTCCCTCCCCGTTCTCAGGATCTTGCCTTGGATTTGTATTTCTTTATCAAATAAAAAACTGCCCAGATTCTTTGTTCAAGTCCTTTTTTGCATTATATTACTGTGGTGTTTCTACTCTGTTATTAAGATTACTACACTTCTAAACAAGGAAAATGTAGCAGGACAGAGTAAAGAAGATCCATGTGAAATTACTGAATCTGTGAGGCAAATTATTCTCTAGAGTCAGACAACACTGTGGGAACAGTTCAACACCCTTTCACTTAAAGAACTGCATTATTTTTTTGTTTAGATTCAAAGATTTCTTTTTGATTTTTAATCATCTAGTCAATTGTAATTGCCACCCTATCGTAAAACTTAAATCCAAATAATCTTTCACATATCTCTTACTTATTTTCTGAAGAATGGCATCTGGTCTGAAACACTAGATTATATCATGAACAAACATAAGTAAACAGCCTGCAAGAAATAATTTAGCACGCACCGCCTTCAACCCCCATCTGTAAATTTTTTTGTTGTTTTTGCATGTTGTCTGATTATTTAAATTTTTAAAACACTTTGACAAATTTATTTCATTTGCACAGTCTGTAATCTTCAGCTAACTGTTATTTACTATTTGCAGTTTTATTTACTCAGATTAACAATTTACAAACAGGAGGCTAAACTAAATTCTACTTGTTTTTTCTGTAAATTAAAAAGTACCAAGCTGAAAACACAATCACTACATTCTGACTCATACCAAAACAGCAACAAAAAAATAAATATACTAAACATTTAAGTTCAACCAAAACAAATACAAAAAACCCCAAAACAATACAAGACATACGATGTCCCTCTCTTTTCCAAAAGGCTCTCAGGTTAGATTAGAAAATTCTGGTGAGAATAATTAATGAGTACTGATAAACCAGGATCTAAGATCACTCTACTTGATGTAAAGTTCAAAATAGAAAGAGAAAAAAACTATTTGCAATGCATTCACAAGGGACTCGTTTTCTTTTCAAGATTCTCTTGCTTGCAGAAAGGTCTAAGAGAAGAAATCAAAGTCTTTTGAGAAGATCAAATATCCCAGATCTTTACTAAAAGACTGGAGTAAAAATACCCTTAAGAAGCTAGAGATGTGATTTTATGTGTGTATCTGACAGAAGAAGCAGGTGCATTGGAGGCCTGGAAGTTTTTTATTTTTTAGGTTTCTTTCACCTTGAGTGGGCATCTACATTCTGTGGCACTCCCTCAAGAAAATGATGGTATTTTGCTTGATAAATTATGTAGGCTCATTCTGTTTCCAAATTACCTTTCAAAATTTCTGACAGTAAATACAGCACAGTATCACTGAAACATACTTCATTCTTAAGAAGCCAGACTGTCTTTGTACCAATCTATGACTTAAAAAGCTAAACTAAACAAAACAAACCTTTACAGGTGAGAATGACGCAACAGAGTGCCGCAGTAAGTAGACAATTACCAGTTACACAATTTTTTTTCTTTCTGAATCATTAGAGAAAGGAGGATCAAAAATTTCCTTTTCCTGTGTTTGCAAACTGTTACGTGACTGCTGTAAAGGGTACCTTTGGTTTTAACTAAATCTAAATAACAGTCTATTGCTTCCATCTGCTTTTTTTGGATTCACAAAGGTGAGGTCTTTGCTAGGGAGAGAAGATTTGGATCCTCTTCATGACAACATCAGAGGCAGAAATAAGGGTGCAGATTAATTTCTGAGATACAATTAAAAAAGCAACTTCTGTTTTGAAACCATGCTAAAATAGATTTTCAAAATGCCAAGTATTTGCTTTTGAGTACTTACTAGCTGTACAATATTAATTGTAACTTAAGTTGACTCTGTCTTCACATATTAATTTCATGACTGCATACTTTGTTTCTCCAAAAGACAGCATAGTAAAAAGCAACCGTTCCTTCATAGTTTCTGAAGGCTTGCTTTAGTATCGCTACATACCTTTTACATAGGTGTTCAGGTTGAAAATCTTATCAGATTAAACACTTCTCATGATTTGCGGCCTCTGAAATTACTGTCAATCTCTAACAATGCTCTCACCTTTTGAGTGTCAACAGAGCTGTGAACTAACAGTGAAATGCTGAAATGATCAAATCTCAAAGAGCTAGCATAGTAAATGCAAAAATGAACCTCTTTTTTACCTTGACCCTCAACCTCCCCATTCTTCAAACCTCATCCAAAAAACAAACAAACCAAAAAACAGTCATAGGAGAATAGTAGCCAGCTATCAGAAGTGAAAATGGAAATCAATTAAAATATGAATCACAAACTTCAATAATAAGCATTTTAAAGAGGGAACTACATTAAAAAAAAAGGCAGAAAAAAAAAATCACTTAACACAAAAAGTTTCCCAAGATTATGTTAAGGTGATTCTGGCTTCAAAACATAATGATATTCCTCAGCTTAGCATGCTTTTCGTGCTAGCCTGTTAGCTGTGCCAGCATCCATGACAGCTAAGAAACTGTAATGGAGCAGGAAGTCAGGCAATGGCATCTTTAGAATGGAAGAAAATGGGCTAGGGAAATGTGATACAGGTAGACATATCAGGAAAACTTCTTCCACCCCACTGGTTAATTTTTACTAGCAAATCTCTTGAAAAGCACTGTACTGTATCAAAGACCTTGATGCTTTTGAAACAAAGAATTTATGGGTGCTAGAAGTGAAACCTGCCTGCCTTTGTTCATTGAAATACATCATCATTTTGTGCCTTGTGGTAGCAAAAGTAATTTAGAGGATCCTGACAAAAATAATATATATGTCATTATATCTGTCCATTAATATACTCATGGTATTATAAACATAGCAGTTTGTGGATGACAGAAACTAAAACCAACTCATTTGTTTGTGTCAGTATTAAAAAGTAATACATTTTCTTTTCAGATTCAAGCCAAGTAAAGAGAGCTTTGTGAGCAGAGTTATCTCTAAACAAAGCACAAAGAACAAAGGTTAAAATGTAACCTTTGAACATCATTTCCAATTTGCTTCAGTTCTTAGGTATATTGACAACAATGGTCTCAGCTCAGATCCAAGATCAAGTTGCTCACAAACAATACTCATTATCATAAATAACATTCTTATTTGCAAGGGAGTTATAAACTATAAAACCAAGGCTTTTGGGGGCCTTAGTCTGACATATTCAAACACTACAACTATTAATATCTATTTCTTAAGAAGAAATATAAGCTGATTCATCAGTGTGGTGAGACAAATGAATACTGAGCTATGCAGAATACATATATACAATTCTCGAGCTTGTCTACCTGGACTTCTTAATACTGCATAAAGCCCACATAAGTACCCTGCTATCCATACATCAAACACTAGTGTCAATTTCTGTACTTAAGAATGACACGCATAAAGTTACAGAAAAAGAGTAACTTTAGCTGCTAGAGTGAGCACTCACTATCTTGCCAAGTGGATGCAGCGGAAGTTGTTCATGGGACATCCCAGAATTTAAGCATCCCTGCAGGTCTGTATCCTCAGACAGACATCGGGTTACAAGTAGGACATGCTATATGAAGCTATCACCACTTGTTTCCTGAGATGCACTATTCAAAGGCTATTTTCACTATGTAGATATTATTACAATGTCTTAATATATAATATCTGTAACGTATAGCAACCAGAGCAGCAAACATCTGTCAGAAGAATCAAACATACTATATTATTCTAAAATTGATATGACGCAAAAATTACTTCCATCACATCCTTGTAGAATTCACTGGTAAAGTCTATGTACTTTTTAAAACTTTCAGACTATTAAAAAAATGTACTATGACACAAATGTGGTAAGCCCAGCATTATATTCTCTCTCTGAATTCTACAAAATCCAGTAATAACCAATGCTTGGAAGTGTCTTCTGAAAGACTCTAGCAGTTGCACTTGAATGTCTGAATTATCAGATCTGGGAATGAACCACCTCTTTATTATACTGTATAGTACACTCCTCACAAGGGTATATAACCGCAAATGATGTAAAAAAAAATTTTTAAGACAACCTGTAAAGGAATTTAGGAATCTCAGTGTCAGATTTGCTAAATGGTTCAGCTTTCAGGGTACTGATACCTTCAAATATTTTTAGTAAATAATGAGAAAAAAAGAAAAAAAGAAATATTTTCTGGATCAGTGTCAAAACTTGTCTAGGGTTTGAAAATGTCTCCTACTAGTGATATTACTTCTGAAAAGCAGTGAAGTTCATCAACACTTGAGAATAATCTGAAATAATTACTCATATTAAAGAATCTTTTACTTGAGGCATAAGAGTGCATGAGCACACACAAAATTAAGCAAGATGATTGACCTGATCCACTGCCACACCTCACTATTTAAATTCATTTAGGTTCACTTACTTACCAACCAAATAGTAGCTGCATTGCTAAAACATTGCTATAGCGTCCCATACAATGCTAGGACACGCAATGCAGCTTTTAGCCAGCATTTTGAACATCAGTCCATGTTATAGTACTTTATTTCGTTAACATAACTGCAGTTATCAGTTTGTTTTCACGGCACATGCTATACTGTGTCAAAAGTTGGTCATTATAGCTTTTACCTAATTTTTAATGCAAGACCAAAATCTAAACATCAGAAATATGGTGTCAGAGCTGGAGTGCCTATACCAGCAAATATTTGACAGCAGGTGTACATTATATCCTGAAATTTAGTACAAGTAATGCCATTAGAAACAGACGCTAGAGCATTGAATAATGCAGGTGTTATGCCTTCACCAAGGCTGCTGGTGAAGCCAAGTGATAAACTAACCAAAGCTTTCAATGTGACAGGATTTGTGCTAAGATCGCCTGCAGAGATCTGGGAGAACAGCTGATACAGAACATGAAAACAACTGCTGTCTTTTCTTGCTTCTGCACATGCTCCAGCGCAGGAATTTGCCTGTTCAGGCAGTAGGAATTTGCCTAATTCAGGCAGTAAGGAATCCCCCAGAAAACTGTGATAAATGTTCAACAGGTACTTTCCTCCAAATAATTGTTCAACATGCACTTTATCATTTAAATATGTTGTGCCCATAGCAAAGGATGCTAATGAAGTCGCTTGCAGTGTTCTCATTTACTCCAGTAAAGCAAAAAATACAAAGTATCTGGTGAGTTACCACCTACAATTTACTAGCGAAAAAGGGTCTTGGAAATGAGCGCTGAGCAGCAGCAACAGTTATCTGGGAAAACATTTACCAAAAGAAGCAAGGACACACCCTGCTGTAACACCGCACAATTTGCTGAATACTGCTGAGCGTTTTTGCTGCCCTGACACCGTGTCACTAGCAGATCTGACTAGAGTACGACTGACACTGTCTGTGACCAGAGTCACAGCATCACCGATGCTGCTTTGAGCAGCTTCCTAGAAAAATAATTATTTCATGGTTTCCATGTTTATTGTATGTGTATGAATGCATATACTAAACAGCAGGGATGCTTCCTGGGTTGCAAGAGCCAGGTCATGTTTTTCTGCCCAAATCAAAACAAAGATTTTTGTTTCAAATAACCCTATCCCAAGAAGAGGCATGGATGCACCTTCTACATCTCGTAGGCAAATTTAAATTATTCTACACTAAAAAGCATCAGACATTTTCTCTGTCCATCCTGCACTTCATGAATACTACTTTAAAACATACATATCCTAGCAGAATGGCATGCTTGTGCTAATTCAAAATGCCAGCAAAATTGTTTTTGCTAGGTGCAGTCATAAGTCTTAAAATTCAAAGTTATCTCGCATTACATTTAGGGACAAAGAAGTTTGAACTGTTATTGCAGTAACCTAATATGAGCACGAAGCAAATTTTTTGAAGTTTATCTTCCTAATTAATTCTCCATCAATAACACAGCTATGTCCAGTTACTCAGATTTGCAAATCAAAACTAGACTTTTTTTAAGCAAATCAATATGAAGCTGAGCTAAAATGTCTGAAACAACATAGAACATTGTAACTGATCTGCTGTTACTTGAATTCATCACCCTTTAGTAGTGCTAAATTATTTTGTTGTAGTATGCTGAACTCCAGTTCCCTTACCTGTGTGGTACTGAAATCTGCCTGAAATTATCTTCCTAATCTATTTCAATTGTTTTTTTGTTTAGTTTTATATTTAGAAACTTTAAAATCAGCTATGAAGACCTCATTTAGACTAGCTGGATTCTCAAGACTTTTCTCAGGAGTTCTGGAAATATCTGCGTGAGTAATAGCCCTCTCAACAAAGCTTATGAAAAAACCCCAAACAGTACTCCTGATTAATATCCTGCAACAGATATGATAGTAAATATAAATTACGTATAGATTCTTAGTTCACAGATCCACTAACTACTTAATAACAACAGAGCAATAAAAGCCATTATTACACAATACTTGTATCTGGAATTATTGCACTTGTATAGTATATTACTGCAGGCCTCCCAGGGAACCAATTTTGCCAAAATCAGAGTGGTTTATCTGGAAACAGGTCTCACATTTCTATTAGCCTATAAACAAAGCATCACGGTTACTTACAAATAACTGCATCATGTGCAATTTCTCTTTCTAAACTCAGATTTATTTTCAAACTGTATTCTTTACTATGCTTGTATATGTGTGCATATAAACATACGGATACATGAATGTAATCCACAATACTCATAGCCACACCAAGAAAAAGTAGACCCTTAAACTGATTCCTGAAGTTATTTTGCAATCAAAAGAATATGGCAAAGATTCTATTCTCACTGCAATGTTTTGCTATGAGGCATCTAGATCTTTTCATCGTGGCTAATTTACAAAGCAAAAAATGACTTTTTTGCCTTTCTCCTTCCAAAAGGGGGACTTTTTTATCCTTGTGATCAATTTAATGCTATATTCTTTGAACAGTGATATCAAATTGTTAAGCGTTTTAACCACAGTATGTAGTGGTAATTCAATCCTTTCATTTTGCTTGGGTGTCCCAAAGTTCAAACAGCAGAAGGAAACTGCAACGCTGGTCAGTCCCCTCTTAAATCTTCTTATGGATTTCATTTGTTGTGTGGCCTGAGAAAGGTCAAAAGGTTTTCACACAGAAGTAGAATTTGAGAAATAATCACCTTATAGACCCACTAAATCAATCATAATTAATGCACTTGCCTAGTTCTGTCAGAGAATTGCTGCTAGAGGGCAAAATAAAAAGGCCCCTTCTAATACAATTTGAAAAGAGATCAAATCTGTCATTTCATCTAATAATTGAGCCAAATGAGAAAAGAGAGGGGTCAGAGTTCATCTGGTGACCTTATGTAAACCCAATAATACATAATTCATTTTCATTTTATGGAATTTATAAGATGCTGTAAACTGTCAGTATACAGACTTATCTGCTTTAGCTTCCACCAAAATCTTCCTGCTCATCATGAAACACACACTGAGCTGCCAAAACTTTTAAGTCGTATATTCTGGCAGAATAATCCAAAAGCCTTCAATAAGGACTGGTATTTAATTCATTCTTCCAAGCGTGTGAAGTTAATAACTGAATAAATGACTCGCAGCTCTTTCTGAATGATATAAAACCTGTAATTTATTTACCGAGTGTTGCAAATACAGTTAAAACATGTTTTCACGCAAAATGGTTTCTTTTTTATTATTGTTATAAATGATTTATCTATCTCGCTTTTTTTTTTTTTTGTGAACATATAATATAAATACGTATGCCCTTAGAATGGAATACTTCATTCCATCCCAATTCCCAATTGACCATAGTCAGCAGAACTCATTTCCGTTATCACCCACAAAACAATAGTAACTAGAAGACATAGTAAGGAAACATCTTTCCTTAAGCAGGCAGGTTGCTCTTTTATTTTTTTTTTAATTAATATTGCTAAATATTCATTGAAAATATCAAAAGGGTTACCCTTCCAGCCTTTTCAGTTTCTATGCTGAGCTACATTCTTTACTTAATCACACTGCAACAACCAAGTTAGAGCTTTATCTGAGTAAAAAAGGTGAGTTGATGGTTTATGAGTTATTTCTTATTGCTTTTGCTTTATCTCCTTTAGCATCAATATACGAACATGTGGCAGACCATCTGGGCATTCATGACAGAATTTCCTAAGGCAAATCTAGGCTTCTGGGAAAAAGAATTTTTTTTATTGTACCAGTTAACACATAATTGGGAGAGCAATTTAGCAGGGATGCTTTTGACTAATTCTTAAGTTTGAAACAGAAACAACAGAATTTGAAAGAATATAAAACCTGAGAATATATCTAAGCAGATATGTGCATAATAAAAAAAGATATTACAATCCAGCACAAAACTTGACCTAGTAATGACTTTGGATCATCATGGCTATGAGAACTGTAACATTATGAAAACCAAATTTATAAAATACTGATGCTTGGTTAATTTAGAGATGAAGGGGTTTTATACCAGTTTTTTATGCCATTTGTGAAATACTCATGACTCAGGACAAAATACTAAATACCTGGATCAAGATATCACTACTGCAGTCTATACTGTCCACTACAAATTTGGCAGAATAGAAGCTTTATGGAAGATACAGCACTGTGTGCTTTATGGCTCACTGACTTGACACACTTTAGCTTCATACTCCTGTCGCACACTGAACTGCTTTGTGTAACTGTGATTAAAAAGCTTCCGTGAAGGGCAACAGATGATTCTCCTTGACATAATACATTCCTATGATAATTATTTCCTAGACCTAGTAGAAGGTTGTGTTAGCAAGCACTGGGCGGAACACATGCTATGTTCAGAAAAAATCACACAGTACTTTGAGAGGTCCCCAGCTTATTTAGGCAGTGTAATTAAGAGCTGTCTTAAATTATGACAAAGTCTGTTTTAGTATCTGGCCAGTCAGTACAATGGATACACAAATTCAAAGTAATTTTTTTTCTCAGCAGTACCTGGCTGAAGACTGATCTTTTTTATTTTTCATCTACAATACAACTCCACAGAGACCAATTTACTTTAACAATTAGGAAGCAAAAATGAAATTCTATACTAAACCTAACTATACCATATATTGTCATGTTTCCAGTTAAATGGATAATATATGAAACAGTTAATCAACAACACCACTGGTAGCAACACAACATTGCCCTTTTGTAGCATCATCAATGCATTATTTTTTAATAGCTTTACAAAGGATTGCTTTTTGTGATATTTATAAAGAGGAAAATGAAGGCACAGAAATAACAGATTGTTTTACATCAAATACTAAAACTGAAACCAAGTCTTGTGTTGTTATCTTGTATCTTAGTAATAGTTTCCCCTTGTGACTCTGACCTTATACTGCAAGACATAGAAGATACATCACTTGTTATTTAATGGTAAAGTTCAATTTGCATACATAAAACCTGCAAGAAATGTGTGTCACTCTCAAGTTATCTTTTATCTATTTACCCATTTTTAGTTTGAAATGACAACATCCTTGTATATATTGTTTAAATCTAACCTTTGATCCTAAGGGTCACTGCACTCCCTGAGGTCATCTGCCTCTGATTAACACATTCCATAATTTTGGAGGTGGCGAGTTTAGTAGTCTATCCCATTAATCATGGCACTAGAAGCAGCATGAAAAAAACCACTAAGGTTATCAAATCTCCACAGGAGATTAGGAAGTTAGATAAGCACATGAAGTTTAACAAACAAAAAGTACATGGACAAACCAAAAGGCATTCAAGGCCTGAAACCTGACACAAGCAAAGCAGCATGAGAAAAACAAACATCAGAAACTTTTCCTCTCTCTCATTTTTCTCTTCCTATATTTCATAAAGCTGTGATATTTCCTTCTAGTGCAGGGAACAGTGTGAAATTATAATAAATTTTAGCACCATCCAAACTCACATTACAGTACAGAACTAGGTTAGAAACAACTCAGATGAGAGGAGTTACCAAGCATGGGATGTCACCTGCAGAGCAGCATCAAACAAGCATCGATATTGTGCAGTTACCAAGGAAAGGATTTTAGCTGTTGAAACTCAGTCAGCTTGTAAGTTGATCAGGGGAAAAATGTCTTTCTCATGATGGGCCTTTATACATTGTCTACTATACAGTAAACAAAAATATGAACATAGGTGACAATAAATTAGAATTAATAGAATCTGATCCTGAGAATAAATAAAACTTGGATCTTGCCACTTTGCTACCTAGGAAAGTTGTTTCAACATTGTCAACTCTTCCCTGTTTTTTCATTCATATAATTTTAGACAGCAACAACAGTGGCCTTCTTACTGTATGTACAGCTCCTAACAGAATGAGATTTTGCTTGATATCTTGAACAAATGTAGTAGCTGAGTTTGAAAAGATGCTGTGGCAACTGATTCACATGGTTGATCTTTCATTGTATTTATTAATCTGACATAATTAAATTCCCATCCTAACAACAGTTCCTAGCACAGCCAGTTTCAATCTTAGAATTTCTGTTTGAATTAAGCATTCATTTTATTGAAATATATACATTTCCTATGAGGAATTTTATTCTCAGTAAAAATCATTGGTTTTTAGATTTCCCATTAAAAGAATTTTCAAAAATACCTGTTTTATAATCAATTATACACGGATGCTCTTTTTCACAGTGCAGTAATGGGTACATTCAATCACAGATTTATCATTACTTTTCTGTTATATAACTTTGTAGCAGTAATGTCTACTACAGAATACTAATATTGGCACATTATACCTGAATATGTCATTTTACATGTGTTAAACCACACTATACTATGTAATATTAGCCTGTCATAATGCTACTGCTGGTGAAATCTTACAGTGTGACAATAAATAGGTTACAATTGGTTAGATTTCTTTTTTATTTTGGAAAATTATTTATTTAGCATCGATTGAACTACCCTCTAGATCAAAAGCACCATTTGTCTGCCAGAGTAAAATAATTTCTCATCTTCATACCCATTATGCATCATAACTTTGGTTTATTGTGAAATTTAAAACCAAGTAGAGTAAAAAAAAGAAAGAAAGAATTTTTTCATAGTCTAAGAAATTATTTCTCAGAACAATATACTTAGATTTTGTCTTTTTCACATTTAAGGGTATAAAATTAACATGACGTTTGAAGAAGTGACTTTATGGAAACCACTTTTGTTAACAGAAAGTTACTATCTTGAGATTCGCGAAAGTCACTACTATATAAAAACAAGCATGAAATAGTACATATTTCAAACAAAATAACTCAATTTCCATAGGCAAACTCTTTGATCTTGGGAGTTTATGTTGGGCTTTTTGTTTTGCTTTGTTTTGTTTCTTTTTTTTTTTATGTTTTTTTTTTTTTTTTACTTCACTTTCACTTTTTTGGGGTTTTTTTGTGTGTGGTTTGCTTTTGTTTTATTTGGTTTGGTTTGGGTTTTTTAAGGTTTTTGTTTTTTTTTTTTTTCACAATACGGACTGATCTTTACATTTTACAAAGACATTTTAATTCCTACTAAAAAAGCATTTTGAAAGTGACATTTTCTAGAAATGCAATCAGAAGATTTATTTATGGTTACTAGTTGATATGTGCATTCACAGTTATAAAAAGTAAAAATAACCATGAAGAAGTAAAACAATCTGTACAAAATTTCTTGCTCAACATCCAAGACAAGGGGACAGATCTGTTCACAACATTCTGCTATCAGAACTTTCAAATAATACAAGACAGACAAAATGTGCAGGAAAGAGAAACTGTGTCTTGCCCACAGCTCTATAGCAATCAATATGACTGGCTTTGGCAATAACTTGTTCAAGCAGAAGCAGTTGCAGCAGACCTAACAGTTTTCTGACAGTTCAACCATAACCCTTTCCCTTTGCTGTAAATCTGCTCTCAATGAACAAACGCCAGGAAGAACAAGGTCCTATAGCTATGATATTTCAACCTAAAGGTAACTAACAGGTTGGAAAGAAAAAAACAACCTAAAAGCCGAGTCTCCAAAATTTCAAAACCCGAAGCTAAAATTGTAGTTACTCATCTCTTTGTTGCTATTTAGCACAATTATAAGCCTCACCTTCTTCCCCCACATCTTAATCCATTCTGATTGAATGCTAATGAGTACAAGGCTCGCATAAACAATAAGGAGACTTCAATTTGTGTCCTCATTTTTGAATGCATTTTTATGAATGCAAATGATTATACAAGCGGTGTGTGAAACCAGGAATTTATCAGATCTGCTGGAAGTCCAACAGAAAGAAGTTTCCATCTAGTTTCTTTATCATCTCAAATGACTATTCTTCAAAACATGCCAGAACACTGGCCAAAGCTTGTATGCAACAAATCCTCCAGTCTGTGGCTAAATATTTAATTGAAGTTTACAAAGAGGTTTAGGATTGGGTCACATGACAGACAGGAGAGACAGAAATCACTGTAGATATAAGCATCAGCAAAGAGTTCCATTTCTCTTAGAAGATTAGGAGGATACTTAAGCTGCTTGAGAGCATGCTTGCAAACTTTAGCTGATGTGGGAGGAGGCGGCAGTTACAAGCCTAATTCTTTAGAGGATCCCACTATTTTTCAATCTGTTCTGAAATAGTCTTTGCTCTCTTCATGCCTCACTAAGTCAGCCTTCCAAAAGATGTGTTCTTTTTCTTACTTGTGACTGAGTGCAAGAGGGAAATTAAAAACAAGCTGCTCTTAACCTCTCTGTCCACTTAACGGTAGACCATAACAGTAAATCAAAGAATCACAGAACAGTGGGAAATAAGTGGGATCTGCTATGTACCTTTGGTGCAAGGCAATGTAGAGTATGAAAAGCCTGTACTTTCCCATCTGAGCAGCTGAGACACAGGCCAGTCTTACTTGAACATCTGTGTGCACTGAAGATATTTTAGTGGGCAACCATTTCTGGGATTAGGCAAATGATCAGTGTAGACTTTACTGACAGGATTCCAAGTAGCTCACTTTATTCTTGATACTGCCTTCTGTGTTACTTTCTAATAATTCATATGGAATTTGTGAGTTCTGTCCTCCAAAATGCAGTGAAAAGGTGCAAGTCATTTCCCGTAGTCAGATACACAAATTTTTGGGGTTGTTTTCTACATGAAATATAGAGTCATTATGCTATCTTTAAGCACTTTAGTCATGTTTTAAAGTATAAGAGCTATTAGACCGCCAAATTTATAGTTCTCTGTATGCTTCAGAGAAGTACATATAGCTATTATAAATAAAATGCATGCATAAATACAAAATGACACAATTTGGCCACTTTACTAAATTTGTGCATTCATTTTCATGGCTGTCATTGAAGATGTTGTTGGGATGAACAGGACATGCCAGCTGAGAAAAGCAAATCAATGCATGCTGAATTAGTACTGACTCACCTATACAACTAGAACATTGCTCCCTTATACTGCTTCATGTTATTGTTTCATTAGCTGGAGATAGATGTGAGTCACAACCTAAGCACAGAAAGCACTGAGTACTTCAACCAAAGAGGCATGAGGTGTTCCAGGAGAGGAAGGCTGATGTTGGAAGGGAAGGGCACCTTAACATATGAAGAAAGAAGAAATTCACAAACACCTGAAGCACAGATCTCATTTGGTAGGATAGCTGTACTCACCTATCAAAATTCCAAGTTTCACATATGAGTGGCAAAATTTTCATATTAGGTGACAGAAACTAATCAATAATTTAAGCACATACTTATCTTTTAAGACACTGAGATTTAGACAATCGAGGCTTTATCACCCCTAGTATACATTTTTTCCTGATTTTTCAAAAACAAGAGAGAAAAATCAATTTTCTGCTTTTGAAAATCTGCTTCTAACAAAGTTTTCTTATTTTTCACCCTGAGGCTATAAAGAATTTGAACTGGACTTGCCTAGTTTAGCATGTAAGTATGGAACACCACTGTTTCCCAGCTGTTAGAGCATGTTATGAATACTGAGAAGGCACACAAGACCACAGGAAGGCTGTGATTTGTCTCAATTTTTTTTTCTTCCGTTATTCTACTGAACACTGTCAAAGAAGCGCCTGAGAAATGAGAGTGCTACACAGGGATGTGGTTCTCAAGTCTCACAGACAATGAGGAATTTCAAAGCTCAGTGTGGAAGCTATAAAATACTCTCCATATTCTGATTGATTTTGCATTATCTGTAAAATACCGTCCTGCTACTCCTAATACTTTTATTCAGTCCCTTTTTACTGCTACTTAAACATTTTTGACTGATCCTCTGCAAACCTAGAACATGACAGAATCTTCACTGTCACCTGTTTAGACTCTAGCGAGACATTACTTTGTCATTAATATGAAAAATTTGTGGTCACAAGCAGATTTGTCCCAACATTTTTTATTCATATAGAGGGATAAAGCAAACTAAGAATAGCTTTTCCACAAGTTAAGTGATGCTATGTCAGTAAAACTGATACAAACACATGGATAAGTTATGATTTTGATTCAGAATGCTCAGAGTGTCTTAGTTTAGATTCTTTTGGTTTTCCTTTTTAATATTTCATCATTGTCCATATAATAGTAAAAGACAAAACCACTCTTGCTCTCTATTCATATGGTAACCATGTCTACTTCATCCCCAAATACTTTGCAGTTTTTAAAGTGTTTCTATCTTTAAAATAGTGAGATAATGAAATGACATTCATTTTGCTGGTGCAGAAACTGGAGAATGGTTGCCTAAATCATTCAGAGGATCTGGTTAATGAAACTTCAGGTCTCCAATTCCTAACTCCTAGCTGCCTGCCTGAGAACAAAATCTAGAGCCATGAAGATATTGCGGCACCATACAAAGAGAAGGCCTGCTTTTAAAACAGACTGTAGAAGTCTCAAGCCAACTTGTGTGGATGCATTTCTCTTTGACAAGTACTAGATGCTTACATTTACTCTCAAAATCTTGATTTTATTCCAAGAACTAAGCACATTTTCTTGTCCCCTGGATTTGTATTTGTTCTGAAAGCATAGTTACAGGAGCAGAGTTTGTGGAAGAAGCAGGAAGGGAATTGAAGCTTCTAATGCCTACATCCTGGTCTGAACTCACATTCATATTAATTCTCATCTGTGTATACTCAGACCTATAGGTAAATAAATTAGAATACCTCAGTGATCCCCACATTACTATTAAATTCTTGCTTGTAAAAGTATGGTTGACAAACTTATTTTTCTCCTTAACACATTAAATTGTCTGCATAAAGAGAAAAGAACTTCCCATTCTTGCTCAAAGGCGGATAAGGCAATTTAAACAAAAACATTGCATCGAAAGTTTGAATGATACTTCTGTGATATCTTAAAACAGCCGGCAATCGACCTGTCTTTCCCCTGCTGTAGTGATGCTCACATTTAGCAAAGCAAATGGAGAATTATGATTGTTTTCTAAAGTAGGGGCACAATTAAAGAAAATGAGATTTGTTTATAGGACAACATTGGCTTGTTTTTTTCTTTGTTGCTAATCATGAGTTTAATTTTTAATGGAAAAGCATTGCTAGCACAATTAACACTCAGTTTACATGTGCATCCATAGACCCAATTAATTAAATTTTATTGATGCCTAGTTGCTCCTTAAAATGCTTTCAAAGTGCCTTCAAATTGATTTTAAATGGTTGATAGTGAAAGTCTGTATGTTCCTGGTAGTAACACTACTGATTATTATGCATATGTACCTTACATCCTATAAGTACTCACTGCTTTCCACTTTTTATCTGAGAATGTATACGCTAGTGTAACAAAGTGTCTAGAACAGCATTATGAAAAAGTCTTTTAAAAACTTTGCAATCAAATGTAAAATATCAACATCAGAGGGGGGTTTTGGTATTGTTTTTTTTGGTGGGAGAGTGTTTGTTGTGTTGGCTTTTTGTTTTGTTTTGTTTTTTTTTTGGTTGAGATTTTTCTTTTTTTGCTTTTGTTTATAATTTGCATACTCTGGTATTCATGGATATAACATGTCAGTGATTATTCAAAAGTGAATATGCAGAGCATAAACCAGCATTCAACAGAGTGATTAGTGACAGGTGGGTTGCCTCAGATACAATATCACCAAATAATCCTATGAATAAAGTTACTGAACCAGATAATAATAATTTTCTTCGGGGAATGCTTTCAGGTTTTGTTACAGACTTTTTCTTCTCCCTTTCTTAAATTATCTGCTAACATTTTACTTTTTTTATCATACTATACAGATGTGCTTGTGTCATTGCCAATTTATACCAGCTGAAAAATTAATGAATTCATCCTTGCGACAAGCCTTCGAGACAGAAAATTGCTATTACTTCTGTTTTACACTTGGGGAACTAAAACACAGAAATGGAGAAACCTGTTTTAGACCTTTTTTGAAGACGATGGGAATTTGCGCAGATTTTAACACCAAGCAACTTCCCAGAAATCTCTAAGTCCCAACATTCAGCAATTTATCTTTGCTTTAATCTAAGCACAGTACGCCTGCCAAAAAATACCCTTACTTATGTTGTTCTTTATGAAATGAATTGAATCTATTTTTTTCACTGGTGTTAGTTCATTTTCATATTTTATAATTATTTCAGTTAATGTGCCCTCCATAGTTTTCTGGATGGTGGTAAGTTTCTGTTTCATTTCCTAGCTAGAGGACTGTGTCTTTCCATCAAACATCATTATGACAAGACCTAATAGTTGTAAACCCTTCTTTTCTAGCTTTGTGGGAGGTTGATTTTCGTGACAGGCTTTACCCTCTGAATAAACACTTGCTTAGCCTGATTATTGCCTTAATGTTTCTTATCTAGATTGTATTCCATGTGAAATGCTATCTCAGTTACAATAATGATAAAATAACTGTTTACTTGTCTCATAAATATGTTTTTGAGAGATTAATTTTGTTTAAAATGTTTTTAATGTTCAGTCTCACTGGGTTAGCATACTGAGTTTTCATACTGAGTTTCACTGGGTTAGCAATCAGTCTGAAAGTCTAGCTTTTAGTCATACCTCATAATTAGCCTTAATTTACACAGTTTATGTTTTGCAAAAGCTAGAAAAGCACATTAATGTGTGTTCATATACATTTTTCATATAGAGGTAATATTACCAAGAGGCATTTTCAATTTCATAAAATTATATTCCTAATCAAATGGAAAAATTTTTTTTCTGAATTGGGTCGAGCCTTTAGCAAATACTATCCAGAGAATTATACACTATGATTTTCCATTCACTTAACATTGTGATTTAAACAATATTAACCATCATATCATTTCATGTTAACAGAAAAACAATCAAGATGAAATCTTAATTACTAAAGAACTGTCAAGAGGCATTAACAATTTCATACAGAATTTTACAAAAGTAATGATTGTCCTATTACATGTGCTGTAATTTCCCTTTCCTGACTGCTATAATAGTTTCCTCACTTGTTAAACACTTATTTTCTCACTACCTGCCAGCAGATTCATAGGTGGCCCCATTTAGAGAAACTGAAAGAATACAAAAGAAGAGAATATGAAAAAAAAATTAAGGTTGGAATGAATTACAAATGCAAAATATAAAAACAGGCTGTTGCATTTGAGAGATGTTTAAAGGGAGATAATGAGCTATCAAGAAAAACATAATTGATTATTATGTACATATAAAATATAAATCATGGTTAGAACTTGAAGGTTGAATCAACATTCTACATCTATTAATCTGTTTAATATTTTTCTTTTAAAAACTATGTTAACATTTATGTATCTGTTAGATCTGTTCCTAGAGATACAAAAATACTAACTTGCTGGGACAGCGTTAATAGAAAATCTAGGAAAAATGCAGTGAAGTACAATTTTTCGTACAAAAACCGATGGAAGTGTAAAATTGATCATTTAGGCAATTAATTGGTTTCCAGATTTGTTTCATATAATGTTTAGATATTCAACCCTAAACTCACCTGACTTGTTTTGTAACAGTATGCATGAATGCCTAGTGTGACCAGAAAGATGAATCCTTTCATTAACAGCCACTTCAAAGTAGGAAGTGTTACATCTTTAAAATAAGCTCTTACTTTCAGGTTTATTTTCTCAATAATTTGAGGGTTTGGTTTTTTGGTTTTGTTTTGGTTTGGTTTTTTGAGGGGGTTTTTGCAAGGGAAAGGGAAAACCTGAAAATTTTTGCCTACTCAGACCAAATAAATATTTAATCAAGGAGAATCTCTCAGCATGCTTTGGACTCTAGTCAGATGAAAACAATCTCCAAACTAGCCAGGACTGTCCAGTATAATCACATACTTTTGAAGGCACACCTTAGAGTAATTCTGTTTTATTCAGAACAAAGACTTGAATGTGTTTACCCTGCAAATCCAGTGAGTGATGGAGCAGAGAATGCACATGCATTCATGAGATTCAATAAAATCAGTAGAATTTTTTTAAACTTAGGTTCATGGAAAGAGCAAAAAAAAATATCTCATTAGCCTTTGAGTTTTAATATTTTTTTAATAAAACCTATAGATAGAAAAAGAATCCTTGAATACTTGTTAGTAAAAAAAGATAGCAATAAGTGAGAAAAAGAGGAAAATGTTTAGTATTTGTATTTCTAAAAGCATCACATTTGCAGGAAAAAAAAAGTGATAGTCTGACAAATTTTTCCAAATTAAATATTGAGAAGGACACTGCTAGGATTATGACATCCTAGAAATCCATGTTTAAAAAAGATTCTGTGTGTCTACTTTAAGATAATTCAGCTGTAAAATTAAATTTTGATCTATTTTTTTTCTTAAGGATTCTTAATATTTCTTGAGCTTATCAGATTAAAAATCACTGAACTTCAGCAATATCCTGCTCAGAATCAATCACCTTTTAGATTTCTTTTGTGTACTGGTGTTCAGGCGATGCTCTTCAAAATGGTTCTGCTAAGGTTGAGTCTGTTGTAACCACTCTCACAGTGCAGGAGGGAAACTGTAAATCAGCATGCTTGCAGCTGACAGTGGGCAAAGATACTGTGGATTTGTGAATTGTATAGGAATGTTGCACTCAGGACCAAATTCTAGCTACCTCAGGAAGCTGAATTTACAGATCTTGCTTCCAGAAGAGATTACATTAGAAAATAAGAGACAGAAAACACACCCCAAATGCTGAAAAAACCCAGACACAGCGCTGTAACAATGCCCAAGAGCAACTTAAAGCCAAAGGACCTGCTTGGAATTCATACGGTGTAAGCTGAGATTGTAAGATCTGGGTCATCAGACGATCATCAAGGTAGAATCTAACTAGCTTTTAGGGTTTAGGAAAGATTTTCCCTCTTTCCATATGGAGATTATGCCACTGTCATGATGTAAGAGGGCTTGTGAATTTCATTCACCTACTTCTGAAGCCTCTGGTCAGACAGAAGGTAATGGATCAGAAATACATTAGGTTTAATGTAGCATACTGGGTAAGCAGTCTTAAAGTTCTGCAGACATATCAACAAACACCCTCCACATATTCTGTTATCTTAAATCTGTACTGACCTTTTATATTGACATTTTAAGTAAGTACCAGTGTCAGCAGAAACAAGAACAGATTCAACGGCTTTAAACAAACGGGAGCCACTCATCAGTTGCAGACCACATTAGTTGGTTTCTGGTATGAACAGAGCTTCCAGTCCACAATTTTTCTCCATTCCCACTTACTTTCACGGCTCATGGTACTCATCTCTCCTCCTTCTAACTTTCTTGACTGAATCTGAATGAAGTATATAGTTGTAATCTGACAGGTATATTTGGAAAGGGGTCAAAATATTTTTCCAAGCCACAGGCTTCTTGTACAATGAGTTGCGGAACATAGTTACAGCTCTTTGCATAGCAAGTGGGGGCTCTAGTCTTATGCAGGCCTGTGAAAATTTCAGCCCTAGACAGTCTGGAAGGTCAGGTTTTAAGCAGACAGGATGTCTTTGCAGTCAGCAACAGTTTTGATGGCATGAGAACTGCATGATGTGGGCCATCATGTAGGATAATGTGGAATTGCCTGGCTGTTTCAACCACTATCAAAACCCTAGTTTGATTTGAAGTGGATTTCTGGCATTTAATTCCAATCCCCAAATTGTAACAGCCCATAAGATGCATTTGTGAAGTGATTCATCATTTAGCACTGCATTGTAAGCAACATGCTATACAGCATGTTCAGTATGAATTAAAATGTTTATTTCTGCATTTTGTTGCTTACAAATTTTCCCTTAAATGGAAATTGTATTTCAGTTCCAAGCAAGCAGAGCAATATTGATGTTCTTACAGGAGTGTATGAGGAAAAGTAATCACTAGTAACATTGAGAGAATATCAGTAACAGTCATTCAGAGAAGTTCTGCCCTTCCCCTTGCATCCAGATTTAAATATATCATCTTCTTCAAAGTGGAATTTAATGCTTATCAACGCATCTTTCACCTTAAAGACAGGCCTATACAGAGTGTTGGGATTGTACCTCCTACTTCTAAATATTGTAGCAGTTTCACAGCTCCAGATGATTGGCAACAAAAAAGTTTAAGGATGCAAGACTTGAATTAACATCTGATAATAAGCTTTTGTGCAAACTCATTTTTCTCAGATATTCACAAGAAATATACTCCAAGTCCAAATATCCCAGGATCCTTGTCTGATTTCATGCTATCCCCTTCATTTTAAAGTATCTTGTCTTATACAAAACATATATCCTTTTCACCTCCAAATTAACAAAATATGGTAGGAAAAGTAGAATAATGCAGTTTTAAAAACAGTAGCATGATCTAATAATGAGCTGTAATAGAAACAGCCTGGTATATAGTGATTTCAGTCTTTCTTTACTGAGAAAATCTAAGTTTAGGTTTTTACACTCCTTTATTATCCATCTGTTGCTCTCACTTATTAACTTAGTATTTGTCAGGATCCATTAAGACCAATTAACATGTCAACAAGTACAGATAATAGAGTTAAATATCCATCTGAGGCCCTTTCATACTTGGTATTATTGAGCAGGTACAGAAGCCAGAAGCAGAGACAGGCATGTGTACTTCCACATAGACACATGCTTTATTAATATTGAAAGTGACATTTATATATGACGGCATTTGAAAATTCAGATTATCATCAGTAGAGTAATTCTTAGCTTTATGTGGAGACTTATGAAGAAGAACATCATTAATATAAATCCATTGAAGGCTAAAAATAAGTGCTGTAGTGTTGTTTCAACCACAATATTCAAGGAGGTAAGCAAGATGAACCGTGGTGACTCAATTAATACCCTTTATTAGGGAGACCAATATAAACAGGAAGAGGCAAGGGAGGGCTTCTGAAAAAAGATCTAAAAAATAAACCAAACCCCAAAATCCCCAAAACCAACAACAAAAAAAGAAAGAACAACTCAAAACAAAACAAACTCAACCAAACACCAACCAAAACACCACCAAAACACCACCACCCCCCCAAAAATCCCCAAACAAAACCACCAAAATTTAGGAGATTTTGAAATGTCAAGGCACAGAGAAAGGAATAAAGTAATAATTTCAATGTTATTTTAGGAATCTAGCCAAGTAAGCTACAAAGATCACTCACAAACAAGCAACAATACAGTTTACAGCATGAGAATAGATTTAACTAAGATTGTAGCTGTTTCTTTTGGATGATTTTCAGATAAATGTAATAACATTTTGCTTAATAGAAAGGCATTCTGTTTAAATTTTCTTTAAACACCTCATATCACTCATGTACTCCAGTTTTCTTATTTAGGGTGAATATAGTATATCAACTAAATCTTGAGTGCCTGAATGGATCAGCACTATTCCAGCTGTTCACCTTTCATTCATAAAGAACTACGTTTCAGCAATTTTAAAATATTCCTACATTTTCTTGGATCCATCTGAAAGGTACCACTTCATTATCTCCAAGATAAAGACTGAAACTTTTCTCCAGTAACAGGTCTCCAATTAAACAATACAATACACTAATCTATTAGAAAATTCAAACATCCTTTTAAAGAAATGCAATCTAATTCAGCCACAACCTCAAATGCTCTGTGTGAAATCAAAGTAAACACTTGCAAACATTCCTGTCCCATGGAATCTTACTTGGTCTGATATTCTTACATTGATAATAACTACAATAAAGACCAAGACTCCAGATATGAAGGGCTGACATTTTATGATTAATATGCAAGAAAAAAGAAAGTAAAACTAACTATAATTTTGCAACGAACATTTGACTTTTTTCCTTTTAGTTGTTAGCACTGTTACAGCAATACAAGATTATAAGAAGAATTTTACAGGCCATTCAAATTAGATAATAGAACAACTCTCAAAATTTTCAAGTGATTGAAAATTCGGTTTTGGTATAAGTACACAACCATCTCATTGTCAGTACAAAGTACGAAGACAATCACTACAACATAAATCTCTTGCATAGCTCAGTCTAAGGTAACATCCATCACATTTGCCTGAGGATAGTTGCTCCCTGGCTGTCTCCTGAACAGAACATGATAGCTTGGAGTTAGCTCCCTGCGATAGCCACTGTCACCGTTTGCATGAGCAAAACACTAACAAAATGTACCAGGCTGAATATTTCCTAGCTCCTAAAGAAGCAAGCCTTAAAAGAAATATAGGTTTTTAGATAAAGTTTTAAAGAAATATGGCTAATATGATGGAAGTTTTGTAGAGTAATGAAATCTCTGAAGGACTTGCATTTCGTTTCAGTTTTGTTTTTTTCTTCATTTTAACTGTAAGATTCCCAGCTTGTACAAAAATTACATGTAGAAGGAATAGAAAAGGTAACAAAATCCCCTATAGCTACTTTTCTTGACTATGCTAAACCTCAAATACCTGCCAATACCACTCTAAACCTTGATACTTTATAAAGGACATTTCTACAGTAACAAACCATGTGAAGGATGAAATACATCAGTGGGAAATCTCAAAATCATTCCACAGTCCTGAATACTTTTGGTATGTTCTCTCTGATTTCTAACTGAATTAAATAATCAAACCTACCTATCCAGTTTGTATTTCCAAGTAGGAAGAAAATATTCCACGACCAAGAGGAAAATACTTAAGAATGCGCTGAATATTTTCAGATTTTACTATATAGGCTGAAATTTTATCAGAATAACCCTGAATATTCTGGTATTTTTGAGCAAACCTCAATTTGATTTTGCTTCTATCTTCAAATCTAAGTATCTGATTTCTGTTAAACCACAAATTTGTACTTAAACACCTTTCCAATGAACACCTCTCCTCTTTTTATGTGCCTATTAAATTTCTTAAAAAAGTTTTCTGTAAAAGTCTGTAACAATATAAAAATTTAAGCAAATTATTTCATTTACCTAGCAAATAGTGCGTTCTGTGCATATAGTTTAATTTGCTTGTTACACAGAACAGACTTCTGATAATTCCAATAGAAAAACTCGTTTTCTTAACTCATAAGTTTTCTTGCTATCTGCTTAGAAGGAGACTTTAAAACTAATGCAAATACAATCAAGATGGGAAATCCACATGCTACAAATTTGCCATCTTTCAGAGCAAAGACACTTGACAAAATGTATTACAGAAAGTTACAAGACTACAAAGTTAACATTGAAAATGGAAAAGTATATTTTAATTCAGCGTCAATTAATCTATAAAGAAAGAAAATCACTTATGACACAGGACAACCAGCAAGGTTTACAAGGGGAAAACCATAAGAATGAGAGACCTTAAAGCACAAAATTATGCAGAGCCTCCCAAAAAGTATCATTACAAAAGCAATAACCCAGGGCCACCTATGGCAGAGCAATCAATTTTTTCCTTAAAAGCATTTTTTTTTTATATATA
>WYDI02020639.1:0-18546 GCA_009867235.2 Psittacus erithacus | reverse complement strand
CATTAGGGACTGTAGTGACAGGACAAGGGGTAATGGGTTCAAACTTAAACAGGGGAAGTTTAGATTGGGTATAAGGAAGAAGTTCTTTACTGTGGGGGTGGTGGGACACTGGAAGGGGTTGCCCAGAGAAGTTGTGAATGCTCCATCCCTGGCGATGTTCAAGGCCGGGTTGGACAGAGCCTTGGGTGACATGGTTTATTGTTAGGTGTCCCGGCCCATGGCAGGTGGTTTTAACTAGACGACCTTAAGGTCCTTTCCAACCCAAACCATTCTGTGACACTATGATTCTATGAACTCTTGCAAATCCATGAGCAGTTTCATTGTCATGATTGGGTTTTTAACTCACAGGCTGAGCTTCAGACATCAGGTCAGTATGTGAGTTTCACTTTTCATAAAAATTTTTGGGTTCACCATTGCCAAAAAATAACCATAAAACATGATCTTTAAAGGCTTAGATACTGACAGGAGGTACAAACAGGTTTGCATGGCACGTCGGAAGTCTCATAATTTGAGCTACAAAGCTTCTTATTTTAGAGATAATACACAGCAACAATTGGAGTCTACGATATCGCTTTTGAATATTGCAGGAGCAAGACTATATTTTGCAAACCGCTCCAGCTGGAAGTCAGTTGGAGCTTTATGAGTTATAAATTACTTTTCTGAAGGAACCAAACCAAACCAAACCAAACCAACCAAAAAACCTCACACAATTTTTAACCTCTTTGGATCTCTAATTCACAAGGCTTTTGCCTTGTCTTATTTTACTTCTATAGCAATAGATCATTTGTAATTCTCTATATAGCTTTTAGCTTTCCTAATGAAAATGGGATTTGATTCCACTTCCTTTTTCTTCTTATCAAAAATTCAGATTCTACCAGCAGTCTTAGCCTATTGTGAGCAAACCTAAAATTAATTAGGTTAAACTGTCATCAAGGAAATAATATGCAAGTTTTAATAATCTTGTGAGGAAAGAGGAGAAAAGAAAGCTAAGAAGTACATTTTGGATCAGGATTTGGAAAACTCCTAAGGTGGGGGAGGTGGGATTGGGGTTTGGCCAATTTTTGATACTCTGCTCTGTGTCTGGATTCAGTTTTCCAAAGTTTTCAAGAGGAGGCATGTGGAAGAAGGAGAGAAGTTGGAGTCAAAGTTTTTGGGTTTTGGCCCATCTCTTGTGCTAGCAATTAATGAGAATGTCTGGACAGCACAAAGCATACTTTGAAATGTTGAGCCAGGAAAATATCTAAGCAGTGGAGAAACCCTTCTTTCTTAGCAAGAGTGTTTTGAATATCAAAACTCTAGTGAAGACACCATGTGGATGGAGCACCCACTGAGTCACACTGGGGTATTCCAAGCCAAAGGCACAAAGTACTCACCCTCAAGTTGGCCAAGTGAATTAACAGACAACACAGACAAACATCAAGGATTATAGCAGAAAACCACCTAATGATCTCTTTAAAAGCTGGAAGCAATATTGTTCTCATGACTATCACAGAGATGGAGAAGAATTGAGGGTCAATGCTGTGGAAAAAAATCTTTATTTTAGAGCACAAGGCATGTTTAAAAATATAAGCACATTTAAAAGTATAGAAAGATATAGAATATGTCAAAAACATGGGGTAAGTGGTTGGATTTTGAAACAGCACAGGGCTCAAATGGCTGCAACACACGCACAGGAGTGGAAAAAAGTATTCCGTGAAATATTTGAAACATATGGTTTTTGTTTATGTTTCTTGCAAATACTTGAGAAAAGTGAACAGCTCCTACCTGTATACAATCGTGACCATGAATGCACTATTATGTTGTAACAAAAATGTATTTATAAGCATCCAGTAAAATACTGGAAGAAATTATAATGTTAATAACTAGGAGGCTATCGTGTTCCATATTAAATTTCTCAGTACTGCAGCTCACTGTGCAAAGAGCAGCAGTTTCTACTTGATGGATTAAACAGTTTCAAAATGGTAGAAATACAGAAAGAAGTGAAACAAGACAGATAGTATCCTCCTTTCAAGCTAAGCAGAAAATATTCTCACTATCAGAGAAACAAGTGAAAAAAAAAAAAGAAATAGTTTTTATTTCCTGAATTTACATCTGGTAGGATGTATTGACATTCTAGTTTGAATTCATGACAGTTGGCAACTCAAAATTCAAATCCACATGTGGACTGAACCTTCACAGAAAAGACTACTTTAAAAAACATTTAAAGAATGATCATGGCTGGTAAACACATGAGTAGCTTGCACTGAGCCAGGCAGGTGGTTAAATGGTATAATCTTAAGGACCTTCACTAAATCATGGAAGAAATCAGGAATAATGAAAGTGAACTTGACAGGGTCTTTTACAAACTAAACCAGGTGAAAATTAGAGCAAAATCTTGATTTGTATGACAATTAGTCAACACCATTATTTGTTTTATCATGTAATCCAATGCATGCTCATATAATCTGAATTAAAAAATTAAAGCCTTTCATGATGACCATAGCACTATGTATATCAAATACCGAGGAACTGAAGGCAACTCTCTTGACTAAGTGCATTAAACTTCCCCTTTGAATAAGAATGATCTGATTCTCCAATCAAATCAATTACTGCAGTAGAGAAAAATTTCTGAGCAATGGAATATAAGGAGCATTCACAAAAAAAACCTCATCACATTTAATCAGTAAAAAGTTAAACCACTCCGTCATACAAGAACTTAGTATCCACTTTTAAATCCCACACAAAGTCTGTTTTGATCAAACTGATCAAAATACATAATCAAAACTCCTTAAAGGAAATGTTTAGAGTACAGCATATAATGCTGCATTGGTAAGCACACAAGACTTGGTTGGCTGCAATCAAAAGCCAAACAATTTGGTTCTACTGCACTTCTGATTTCCAGTTACTGTCAGCAAATAAGGGAACAATTGTTCTTTAACTGAATTTCAGGACTAAATTATTTAGAACCATCATTTATTCACATGGTCAATGGTCAAAGCCTGCTGTGCAAACATTTTTTCATGGGAAAAGCACATATGACTGAGTCCTGCATCCTACTATAATTCAGAGCTTTAGCCGCAAAGACTATTTACAAGATGAAGTCTCATGACAGTTTCCCATTGTCAGGTATCTTGTTTCATCATGCATGTCTTAATCCTGAAGCACAAAATAATTACAAGAAATGTAAAAGAATGAAAGGACACTCCTTTATTTGTGAAAGAGGAGCTTATAGTCCCACCATTTTTGTTTGTCACAGATTCTCTGAGAATCAGTGCCTTTTTAGCTACTTCATATGACAGTTTATGACAGACAGGCCTTTATTTCTGCAATGTCTAGCATCTTACCTGAAATCATAGCTCTAACAAAAATATCTTCATATAACTTCAAAAACAGATCTCTCAGAACCATCATTATAATTTGTCTGTCACCAGGTGCCGTTTGTTTTATTTAAGCAATTTATCTTCTGAAATGGATACAGTATTTCATGCATACTTGTTTCCAAAAGCTATTTCTTCATGATGTATCACATAATCTTTTCTACATTTAATTTATAATGAGTTTTATGGAGGCACCTTAATGCAGGTTTTGGCTTTATCTTCTTTTTTTTAGTTGAGTCCTGATTTATAAAATTTGCCTTTATGTATCTTTAACAGTTATTCTGGCCACTTAGGTTTGTGATCTTATTTGCTTGCACAACATCACTGGAGTTGAGAAGTTTGCTGGGGTATGTCTTTTTTCAGGAAAAAAGTACAACAGGATTACTAGCTAAAAGTCATTCTTCTATAGGAAGCTTTGATGTAGTAAGAAGGAACTGTATCTAAACTACAGAGCAGAATATGTAGCCAATCCTAAATGCTTACTGTGGCTTTACAGTGTTATTTATGTATAAAGATTTACATTTCCCCACTATGGGTTACTTCTGCCTTTTCCCCTCTCCTTTCCTCATTTTGACCACATATGTATGGACCTGTTTTTCTGTCAAAGTTCAGAGTAAAAGATAAAGTAGAACAGATGTTTGTATTGCATGTCTGCATTGTATCTTCTCTGTGAATTGCAAGAAGAGGTTGGTTTTGGGTGGTTTTTTTTTTTTTTGTTTTGTTTTGTTTTGTGGTTTTTTTTTGTTTGTTTTGTTTTTGTTTTTTTTTTGATAATTCTTCAACATTTATGAGCGCAGGCCTTCACTAAACAGACAAAGAGTAACTGACATGTTACTGCATTATAAAATACTACCAGCTTTTTCATAACTTCCTGTGATGCCATCATCAGTTGAAAAGCTAATGCAGGTGAGCTGGAAGAAGCCAGAGATGAAATAACAGCTTTCATAATAATACAGCAATACAGCATTATATGCCTAATAGAGTATACTATAATATATATTTCCTTATCTGTATGAAGTACATCAAAAGCTCAGATCTCTAAAACCTGTAGGTAGCTGGACATTTAGAAAGATATCTGCTAACTAAAACCTCTATTTGGTGGTGTCCTGGGTTCAGCAGTAGCAGTAATTCTTCTCCTTCTTAGTAGCTGGTGCAGTGCTGTGTTTTTGACTTTCAGCCTGGAAACAGTGCTGATAACATCAATGTTTTTAGGTACTGTTTAGAATGTTTAGACTGACTAAGGACTTTTTGAGTCCAATGCTCTGCCAGGGAGCTGGGGAAGCTGGGAGGAAGCAGAGACAGGACACCTGACCCAAACTGACCAAAGAGGTATTCCATACCACAGCACGTCATGCCCAGGATGTAAACTGGGAGTTACCTGGAAGAGCTAGATCACTGCTCTGGTCAGGCTAGGTGTTGGTCGACAGTGGGTGGTGAGCAGTTTTATTCTCTCCCCTCGTTATTTCTCTTGTCATTGTTATTATTGCGGGTAGCAGTAGTGATCTGTGTTATACCTTAGTTACTGGACTGTTCTTATCTCAACGTGTGGGAGTTGTATTCTTTTGATTCTCCTCCCCATCCCTCTGGGAGCTGAGGAAGGAAAGAAGGTGGGGGAATGAGTGAGCAGGCTGCGTGGTTCTGCTTTATGGCTTGGCTTAAACCTCGACAGGTGGGGAGAGAAAAACTGTTCAAAAATGATGTGCAAAACCAACAGGTAAGGATAAAGCAATAATTTTTTTTGTATCATGTTTTGTAGCATCATTTAGCAGCAGAGGCTATAACACCAAAGGTTTTACATGTCTTTAATACATCTTCTACAGCACCATCTTTAACCATTAGCCTTTACATTTATAAGGCCTTTTCGTCTAATACAGCTTTGTTTCCATTAACTGACCGGCAGTCTTTTATTGGTCTTTAAAATTCAGGCTGTAGTGAACTGTATGCCATTAATCCTGCTGACATTCACAGTTAGGGGCAGCCCCTGAAAAGACACATCCGCCTCAATGAAAAAGATGCCACATACTGGTGAGGTTCATCTGATGAATATAATGCTTATTTTAGGATTGCTGTGCCAAGTGTTTGACAAATTACAAAATTAACCAGTTTCTTTGGCGTGAGTCACACTAAATTGAAATTTACAGGCATGCCTTTCCATTAGCCTGGTTACCACCATGTGATTCAGAAGTATCTTTTATTTTCCACTTTCAGATGTGAGAATATGAGAGGGAAGTGAGGTACACAGTATGCTTAAAATCACATGAAGATTCTCTGAAAGTGTCAAGATGTTGGTCAGTGTTCATCAAACCACTCTGCCTAATTGGCTCAAAGGTAGATCCAGAAAATTCTTTTAACCATATGTCCAGATGTCATATACTTAGTGTTTGAAGTAATTCTGGTCAAGGGTACTTTAATTAAATGGCAGCTTTGACTATTTATTATCTGATACCCAGGAAGGTAAAAACTACCATTACACTCTCTGCAGTGACATGGTGGGATAAAATAAGAACAAAGTAATTTTAAATGTGTGTAACACCAAGATAAAATTTTTAATGTTGAACAAGTACCCAGATCTCTCTTTAGGAAGCTGGTAACCCATCCAGCACTTGGTAAAATGCTGGTTATGTTACTGGTTTGAATTTTCTCTGCCTTGGCTTTATTCTCTTCTCCTGAAGCATGAACACAGCAGTAGCTTTACCACTTGTGCAACACACAGAGTTGAGTTAAGGCTCCCCTCTGCATTTTACTGTTTTAAGAAGAGTTAAGAAGGAAAAAGTACTTTTTACTGCATAATAAAAAAATAGCAGCGCTCTCTGGCCTGACAAATTGCCCAGTGATTCTAGTAAGAATGGACTGGGTGTTCTTCAGGGCACAGTCATACTCTTCAGATGAGATTCACTACCTGAGGAAAAAAGCATTCTTTTCCACCTCTATTTTTCTTCTGCTCGTTGTATGTTTTCTTCTATTCTGGGAAACAGTGAGTCTGAACATTTTGCTACAGCATAACCATGCAACATGTAGACTGTACTGCCGCTGTTCCACAAAACACCCGGCTGGAACTGCATAGACAGAGAGCTTGCTGATATACTGCACTGCACATGAAAAAATCTCACACATTGTTCAAGGCTACTGCTAGAAGAGAAAATAATTAAAGTGCAGCTTCATTAGGGAGAAACAATTGTGAGTTTAATTAAACAGCATGTGTTTGGATTCCAAATAATATTTTGCACAAATATTTCCAGTATCTTAAAATTTCTTTCTATTTCCATTACAATGAGCATTTTCCAAACAGTAGTACTCAGTGTATCTGTGAGGAATATGTATGGTTGATTGCACTTCAGAGAATCATTAACTGATCCTAAGTAAGAACAAGACATAAGGCTCTATGTCAAGGATAATGGACAAAACCAGCAGTTTAAGTAATACTGACTGACCTGATCTTGATCTTACTAGTCTCATAAAGACGACCCAGGAGGTAGAGCAGTATGTAGAGAATTCAGTTGCATCTACTTGGTAACCATAAACCAATACATCTTGGAATAAATAGCACCAGATTTTCCAGCATTAGAGACACTGTTACTGGCTTCTACATCACAAGACTTTTTAAGTGCCTTGTGTGACTGAAAACTTTTCATTATTTTTTGAAAGCATATGAATACATGCTCTCTCAATGCATGTGTGTGTCATCGCTTGCTGTGATTTATCCTGCTTCCTTCCTGTCTATCACCACTGGAGAAACTAAAACAGCTTCAGGGAACATAAGCCGTATTCCCTGAAAAGGTCCTGAGCCAAAGATATCAGGCACTCATGCAACTAATGACACGTTCTGGTGCCTGACTCACAGGATTTACAAAGGTATATTCATTGGCACTGGAGTGCGTCTCTGTAAAAGTGGATTTTTTTAAGAGGTGGTGGCCTGTGTTTGCATAGTTTGTTCTTTGCATTGACCTGACATGTCTGCCTAAGTGCCTGCATATGAGATACTAAATTCTTCTGAAAGCACACTGAACATCATAGGATCAGGCTATATATGCTAGCTATACCCCTGCTAAATATTTATAGTTATAAGCTTCTTTGGAAAGAATGCCTCATCTTCACAATAGAGCCCCAGAGATTAATGAAAAAGTAGCTGCTTTTGTAAACAGGATAAACTAGGCATTTGCATGAAAAAAGATTTACAACCACAACATCTAGCAATCTGCAAACCAGATCATCAGTATTTTTAGTGCCATGAAGTCTGCATATTAAGTTCTGCGGGCAGAACTGTTTAAACACAGCCAGAATATTTAATGGCATGCCTGTAAGAAGCAACATTCCTTATTGACAGTGAGGGGCCCTGAGCACAAGGCAGAGGTGTAGCAAGGAGTCATCATGGTGATTTCTTTCATACATTTTAAGGTATTCTATTTGCTAGGTAGGAAATACTGTTGGATCCACATATTATGTTAATGCATGTTCTCTCATACAGACTGCACATGCTTTTAGGCATAACTGCTGGTTTATAAGAAGCAGCTTATACATGTAAATTTGAAGGTTTTAAGCCACTCTGCTTTGCTTTACACTCCCTCATTCCCACAATGGTCCTGAAATGGGCCACTAGAACCAGCCAGGGATGAATACGGCATCCCTGTGTGCAGGTGTACTTCTCAAGTATGTACCAGAGGAAATAACAATAGTCTGATGATGCTGATGGCCTGGCTCAGTACCCAGATTAGCAGCTGACCACTGCAGAGAGGTCAGCAGCCCCCTCTAGGTTATGTCAAGAAGATCAGGCAGACAATAACAAGAAGACAGGGAACAATGCGGAGAGGATATAGGGAAGAAAAACTATAGGGCCAGTCAAGAATGAACTCCCAAAGTCCTACTGGACAGAAAGAAAGACTCACCCCTGTGAAGGCATGTACCCCCAGGCACGTTGGCAGTCAAGCTCCATCACCACCCTGAAATGTCCCCTTGGTACCTCAGGAAGGGCAAAGGTTGTTAAAGGATCTCCTCCATCTTAGGGAGCAGAAAGACAATAGGCAGTAGATGAACGTATTCCTGCCATCAAGAAAGTGAAAATAGCTTTATTAATTTAATTTCACTCAACTGGGTTAATCCCAGCTGTTTAAAATGAGTGGCAAGCTACTATGCTAGCCCAGGTGGCTTTCTTGGTAAGGTCTGCGCATTTGTTTCCCCAGGTGAAAACAGCTAAAGGGCTCAAGTTGCAAAGCGGACACCAAAACTGTTATAATAGGATCCTTAATGAGCCCTTTTCTTCTACCCTTGTCTTTTTCAAAAAATTCAGGAGTCCAGAGAAGGTAGTGAAGTACCATGAGAATTACATCTGTCCCATTTTCTGAGAGAGTAGCACAATTAACAGCTGGGAGCATGTAATTTTCAATGTCAATTTTCAGTGACCACAGTAGCCTTTGTTTTTGACTTCAGAGGAACCTAAATCAAGTCAATTGGCATAGAGACCCTACACACAGATTTTGTCCTAGTCAGCAGAAGTGGTTTCCTGCTTAGACACCACCCTTTGTTGAAGACCTAAGAGTTTGAAGACCTAAGAATTTGAAAATACTTGTAGAAGTAGGAAAAGCCTGTCTCACAATCATTTGCTCAACTCCAACGACTTACTTACTACAGTTCACTTAAGAGCTGAGGCACTGCATATCTAAAGCTCTCTGGACCAGAGCACATTTTGTTCTCTGCCTGCAATGCCGAGCACCTAGACTGCAAGTTTACAGATTGTAGGTATTAACTGCGAGCAATAATTATACTGAAACAGTTTTGTTTGCAAATTCAACTAAAAAGTCTTCTGGTTCTGTTATGCTTTGCTTTTCTTTGCTCAGAAGAGCAAAAACAAAAAAGAAACCTAAAATAAATGTAAACAGAAAATTAAGTACAACCCCATCACCTCACATAAAAACCCTTCACATCTATTTATGAAATAAAGACAATCTGCAGGAGTATGTTGTGAGATAATGGTTTCTTGCTGCTTGATTAGTGTTCTAATAGGACAGAGCTGTTTGTCTGCATGGAAGAAGACTCAGGTCTTGTGATAATTATCCTTTAAAATAACACAGTTTCTCTCTTGTCATAGAATCATAAAATGTCTTACCACCCCCATAGTAAAAAATTTCTTCATAATATCTAATATAAATCTCACCTCTTTCAGCTTAAAACAATTATCCCTTGTCCTACATAATGTTATATGTCCTACATGACATGTAGCTACATGACATTGTAAACATCCTTCTCCAGATTATCCTGGAAATTTGGATTACCAAATATAATTTCCTATGCCTTGCTTTTGCTTTGAATCTTTCTTTGCATACTTCAACTCTTTCAAGCTTCCTTATAATACTCTTCTGCTTTTTTTCCTTCTTTTCCTCTAAAGACAGTGCTGCAGAACAGAAGAAAGGCAGGGATTCATATAGAAACGAGAGCATGACATTAGATCATCTGCATCACCAGAATCAATGTTGCATAATAGTTGAGGACTTGTAATAGGTTCAAACCAGAGAGATTCACAGAATACCTGTCTAATGTTTCCAGATAACACAAGCAATGAAGTAAAAAACAAACAAAGCAAAAGGAACAAACCCCAAAACAAAATCCAAGACCTCAGAAATGAGTGGTCTTTGCTAGTATCTTAACTCTTTGCAAATGGAGGTAATCTGTTGGCAAGCAAATGATGGAAAGCAAAATTTTTGAAGATGGGACTTTGCCTAGTCCGGCTGTTTCAACAAACTGATACCACTTGAAGTGACTCTTAACTCCTTCTTCCTGCCCTCTAGACAGAGGTGGAAGTGCTGAATCCGGGAGGCCCAGTGAACACCAGGGACCACCATCTGAGTGGACATGAGTAGAAAAAGAGGTCTGCTGCAAGACCCCTCCATCAAAGACAAAACAGCCTGTAGTGAAGAAGGCTGGCTTCTCACAAAAGAAAACAGCTGAACATTCAAAGTGAGATACTGAGTAGGAAAAATGGGAATTACAGCACAAAGCAGGCGTCCTAAGACTCCAGTCTAAAGGCAAAGGTTACAATGATTTCTGTAAGCAGCACTCAGAAAACAAGGCTCTCCTACCTAGTTTCTGATGGTTTCTAATGGTCATGCTGCTACAGAAAAACTCAACTGAATTCACAGAGAAATCTATACTTAGCAATGAAAAATTAATGACTAAAAATATTACCACAAAAATATGGGAGACTGTCAGGAGATCCCTCAGCTTCTGATAACTGGATAGCTAGATACAGATGGTTTGCCTGCTGTTTCTGCTTAGATCAAAGCAGAAATTTAAAAAAAGAAGTAAGCAGAGTAAACTTATTGCAAATATTATTCTACTTTTCTGCATATTTTGTTAATCTCATGAGACCCACGAAGAAAGAGCTTGATTCTCCTCTTGGCTGACACAGACATAAATTCATCAGCTCTTGGAGAATCCAACGGGAGCTCGGGGAGCTGGTGCTGCTTACTGGCCAGCTGAACAGAGCTCCAAGAGTATGCGCTTAGGAAATGAGACCCTCTCACAGTATGCAAGTGGTTTTAATAGAAACAAGATATTTGCTATTCACAGGAACTGCAGCTCCTGGGTGTATTCTTCATTTTAAAGTCTACAAAATATTGGTTTATGGGATGTGCCTTTTCTTTATTGTGCTTTCAGTATATAACACAAGAGTGGGAGGCCAAATCTACCTATTCTATAAAATAATCTCTGAGGTTCCTCTGCTTTTTATACCTATGAGGAAAAGTGCGAAAATAAAATCCATCACCTGTCATGATGGATAAATGTTAACCTTACCAGAATGGCTGCTGACACATAGGGACAATGAGATATTCTTATGCCCCTATTAGATTAACATTAATTTAATAGTCTAGATACTGTAATTCAAGTTCACTAAGTCCAAGTTAGCTGAAAATATTTTACAGATTATTACTAAGGTGTTAACCAAAACAGTAGATCTCTCCAAAACAACTGTCACATTTTCCCAGACTTTCATTTTGTTTTCCTGCAGAGCCCTGGAAAGGAAAGGAGAAAAGGAACAAAGAGGAAAAGATTTAAAACTCAGAGTGGAGAGACAAGTAAGCCATTTTTTTCATGCTTCTGCATGAATACAGTTCTCTTCAATGCTAGTCCTTTCCAGTTGTTTTAAAACACATCTATTGGTGATGTGTTGCCCCCTTCACTGGGGTTAAAAGTTGGCAGTGCTGTTCAGAAGCCAGTTTGCTATGGTCTTGCTCTGCAGATCTAGTGGGAATTAGTGTATCCAGAGCCTCTTTAAATGAACAGGAACTTTCCTATCTCATGACTACTCACATCCTATAGTTTCAGATTTATTTTAAATGACAACTTATGTGTTGAACTGGCATGATATCTACCTGAAGGAATATTCATAATGTAATGCCTATCCCCTTCTAAAGTAAGATTCTGCTTGATGGCATATTATGAGAAAATTTTGTGGGAGGCATTACTGTAAAACATTTATCTTAATAAAAGCAAACAAGGAACATATATACAGAATGGCAAAACAATTTGGCATTCAACAGTGTGAGAAAAAATGTGAAAAAAAATCCAGACAAAATGTTAAAAAATTAAAGACTGTCTATGTCTTCCGTGATGTGCAAGCTGTCAATAGTATTAATTTATGACTGCTACACACCGGCTTTAGGAATTCACTACTCCAATATTTTTGTTTGAATATAGATTTTAAGGTGAACTCCCTTTTTTAATGACTGCAGGTTTCCCTTTTTTGTGACCATTCAAAAGAAGTGTCCTAAGGTAGACTGTCTGTATTTTTATTCTTTGACACAGTTCCACAGATTCTTTCACTGGTCTTCTGAAAAAAACTCCCTAAATAATTATTTAATAGATTTATCTATTTATCATTAGATTCCTTTTCTTACTAATTCACTTTCCTTATACTTTCTACTGTGTCTCAAATTATAGAGATTTCCTATAGTTTGTTTTTTTTTCCCAGATAAAGCAGAATCATGGGGGTTGAGAAGGGAAGAATGCTGCAGCTGCAGGAGAGTTTGAGGAGGAGAACGAGAAAGGGAGACAGGAAGGCATGACCGGACCCACTGACCCTTTGCAGTCCCTTGCCCCCTGACTGACCCAGGATGGCTCTCCTTATCCTCTTGCCTCTTCCAGAAGCCACTCAGCTGCCTTGAGATAATAAAATTTTACTGACCTAAGAATGAGAATAAAATAATTCTGCCTTTATCCATGAGGAATGGGGGAAGGGAAGATAGGGTTTTACTTTCACTGCTGAGAAGTCTGGAGCTGGCTCTGGAAATAGCCATAAAATTCATAAACCACTATTACAATGCACACATTCCTGCATATTTGAAAGAGAGGGAAAAACATGTGAAAAGCAAGGGCCTCCATATGTGGAATTTCCATCCACACCAGTTGAAGTTTAGTATATGAAAGGCTCACAGAAGCAAATCCAAAAGGATATGTAAAACCCATAAAGATTTTTTTTTTTTTCATGTGAAACCTGAAGCATTTAGGTTACTTCACAGAACTGAAAGAGCTACCCTAAAGGCTTCTGTGTGATTCAGCTTTAATCAGAATAGTTGCTAGAGAACTAGGAAAGCAGATATGTAATTTAATTTAAACACAGCACACACACCCCCCATCCAACATTCATTTTTCCTACCCCCCACCACACAAAAATTCCTCCCAAGGAAGAATGCAATGTGCTTTTTTTGAAGATGGCAGAAATTTCCATTATACCACAATGCAGTTATTTATTAAGTAAGGAAAACAAAATTTTTGCAAAAAGTAATACAATATGCGGTGGAGGCTGCAAAAGACATTAAGTCAAATTTAGAAAGTCTAAACATGTGAATTCCAAGCACAGTTGTGTAATAGTGTCCAAAATAGTTCCGGCACTCTAGCAGGAATGGACACAAAATTATTTACTTATATGCATAAGGAAAATTTCTTTCAGTAAACTTCTGTGCAATTTTATGAGTTCAGAACTTGATGTACAACATACAGCAGGGAAAAAATATTTGAAAACCACTAAAAACAGTATGTTGCTTTTGATTTATTGTGACAGAGTTTTAAGACTCAAAGACAAAAAAGCTTGATACTATATATCAGTCATATACGTATAGGAAAAAAAAAGAGGAAATATTGTCTTGACAAAAAAAACCAACAAAAGTGTTATCCACTTCGTTTCCTCAGCATTTTAATGTTAACGCTACTTTTAGTTTTGGGGGTTCCTTGAAGTCATAAATGCCTACCCAATTCTGCAACAGTTATAATGTTTGCTTTATAATGTCAGTCTTATGTACCAAAACTTTTTTTTAAACACATGTTCATTCACTGCAGTTCTAAAAATAACTTAGTTCCACAGGCAAAACAATTTTAAACTGAGCATACTGTACCTGACAAGCACAGTTTGTGCTTAGGTATTACAGATGTACACAATTTCCACAGTCCCAAATGTTAAAAAGCAACTTTCAGAGAAGTATTGTGTGATTTTGAACTTTACTTGTCATCAGTTAAATATGATCCTGCTGAAAATTTCTGAACTGGGCCGAAAAATTCTGAAACAGTTAAGCTGATGAAATTTGTTACCCTGTATTTCTCACCAATTCTAGAAGAAAAAGTTAGAAAAAAACAATTATGTACTCAGAGGAGACTCAAATGCTACATGAAATATAGCATAATACTATTTAATAAAAAATACAAACAGGACAACCAGGATTAGTCCTTGAAAGGCAGCGGATCAACAGGTTTTAGTAAAATACCAAAATTTTAACTAAACATTTATATGTAAGAGAAGAGAATCACAGATATATTTAGGTGAGAAAAGACCTTTAAGATCACCAAGTCCAACTCTAAGCCTAGCACTGCCAAGTCCTCCACAAAGCCATGTCCCTAAGTGCTACATCTACAAGTTTTTAAATACCTCCCGGGATGGTGACTCAGCCACTTCCCTGAGCAGCTTCCTCTGATGTTTGACAACCCTTTCAGTGAAGAGATTTTTCCTATATCCAATTTGAACCTCCCCTGAGGCAACTTGAGGCCATTTCCTCTTGTCCCATCACTTGTTACTTGAGAGAAGAGACTGACACCCACCTCACTATAATCTCTATTCACGCAGTTGTAGACAGTAATAAGGCCTCCCCTCAGCCTCCTTTGTTCAAACTAAACAATCTCAGTTCCCTAGAGCTTTCACCAGCTTCATTGCCTTCCATGCCTCATTGGACATGCTGCAGCACCTGAATGTCTTTATTGCACTGAAAATCCTAAAATTGAACACACTATTCAAAGTGTGGCGTCACCAAGGTCAGGGGGATGATCACTTCCCTGTTTCTGCTGGTCGCGCTATTTCTGACACAAGCGAGGATGCTGCTGGCCTTCTTGGCTACCTGGCCACACTGCCAGCTAATATAGCCATGTGCCAAACAACACCCCAGGCTGTTTTCTGAGAGGCAGCTTTCCAGCCACTCTTCCCCAAGAACATGCTATAGGAGTGTCCTAAACCCTGAGTTACAACAATTTTATTAAACTGCTAGGTAGCGTAGTAGGAAACTGTGGAAAGATGAAAGTTGCAAACTGTATGATGACTGTACAACTATGTGATAGTTACACAGAACAATACAGTGGTGCATTGAGTTGCTTCAGAGATCACAAATGTCTCTTCACAGGCTGTGAAGCCTTTGCCTGTGGAGCTGGCCTTTCCCTGGCAAAGCCAACTGATAAGTTGCATGCCTAGGCAATGCTTTGCTGCCCCTTTTCTGTAGCTTTTCCTCATGTCCCCACCCTGTGCACTGCATTTTGGCATTGTAGCTCTGTTACAAGTTCCCTGTACAAGGGGGAACTGGAAGAAGGAAGCAAAGCTCTGCATTTTTCTGACATCACACCAACATGCCTCATTAAATGACAGATCAGCATGTGAAAAAAGATGGATCAAAATTATCCCAAAAGATTCAAGATGGTCCAGTCTGAAAACCTTTTGTCTTTTTGCCTTGCCTGCATTCTTGCCTTGACATCCTGATTGCCCTTTTCCAAAGGATAGGGGCTGCTAAAGAAAAGGACAGGACTAAAAGGGAGGTTAAGACCACAGAAGCATGTCACTGGCTCCACTTTGGTTGTTTAGGAGCTTTTCTTTCTTTGTTATTAATCTTTCTTCTCCAGAACCAAAACAGAAATTTTGATTCCTGTTTAATTTGAGCAGAAAGTAATTTCTATAAACTGATAAAACCACCATGAGAGCAAAGCACATACCATGAGAGATCACATGTCTTCAGGACATTAGTGAAACACCCCAGAAAAGCTGGTGAAAATGGGTGTCAGGAAGAACTTAGCAGCTGATACAGTGAGCTACCACAAAATAAGGATGAGAGTTCATGTCATACTTTGAAGTAAGACATGCTGGAGTCTGGCATGAAGACTGTATAGTTCATTAACCCTCATGCCATACAAGCAGTAGTTTAACCAGATGATAGCATAACTTCTACCTATCATTCAGTACACCTCTCTCCCCCTAAGATGCATCCTGTCTTTTCTCAAAGGAAACATAAAAATTACTTTACCAACAGTAAAAATATGAAGCCACTCATTTTTTGCAAATCACTGTATTTTCTATGAGTCAGATTTTGACAAGAAATTTTCAATATTACTGTTCGTACTGGTAGGCCTTCTTTTCCCTTCTGTACGGGCAAATATTCAAGGGTGAAAATATTCCTCCAAGAGAATAAGTACTTCTTTTAAGCTGGTTTTCATATGTATATTTTATCCGTAACAATATTATATAATTATATTATTTTTTTCCAGTAACTGTATCATAAGTAATGAATAGTCTAATGGAAATGTGAGAGTAGCAGTGGATAAGGAGGTTAGATGCTATATTTGAGTAGAGAAATCCATAATCATGTAATAATAACAGACATGATACAAAGGCATTTCATTTCAGTAGAGAAGGACAGAAATTCACAAAATATTTACTGATCTGCCAGCAGTATTTTTCCTTTTTTGGAATGGCGATACACAGGAAATGGGCTGTGGGTACATATTACATACATCACAGTTTACGTACTATTTCAGTTTAAGAAGACTGGTATCTGGGATAACAGTTTTTTTCCTTTTTAGTATCAGAAAACTATCGTACTCTTCCAATAACCTGCTAGTAACTCTAAGAGAATTACTTTTAACTATGACTTATTTAAAATAGCTTATGTATCAAAATTCAAAACAGATCTTTGCCTTGAATGATACAAAAAAAGTTCATGAACGCATAGAGGCTTTGAGAGATTGTGCTTTAGTTAGGCTATAACAACAAATGACCACTTACAGTATGTTAGAGATGAACCTAGCAGAGTTACAAACTCTAAGCTGCAACTCATTGTTTATCTTCTAGAACAGTACAGAACTCCAGAGGGCATTTTTTCTGAAAGCACATTTAACCATGCAGAATAGCAAGTCATCAGTCCATTTACAATGTGGTAATGCACACATATGTGCATGCACATTTGTCAGCCTGTCTTTACCTTCAGCTATGAATGCCAATTTTTTTTAAAAAGAAAGTCTGCTTAGACATACTGCATTTTCTCAGCAGATACTTAAAGATGTTCTGGGTCAGAACAAAGGTCTTTTTCACTGTCCTGCCTCCAAAAGTGGCTAATAGCTGATGCCTAGGAAGGAAGAGAAACACAAACGATTGTATGGACTTCTTACACACGCACAATATGAGCATAATCAGTACTCATAATCAAAACTATTCAGTGCGAGTATATCAAAATAATACGACAGTAGAAGCATTTTTCAATAAAACAAAGGATAATATGCAGTACTTCATTTTCCACATTAGTGTCTGAAGACAGATGTTGGTTCTAACCAGAGTGATTTACAATTTTCCCAGTCATGCATCCTCCTTGGAACAAAGCCGGCTTGGTGAAGTCCAAACAAATTTATATCATAAGAACTAGAACAAATTCATATTAATCCCACATAAATTCATACAGACTTAATGTGAACTATCTTTTGAAGCCAGCTTCACAGGACAGTGGCTTTTATTTTGCATGATGCAATTTATTTTGGATGAAATAATACTAAACCTGGAAAAAGCCCAGAAAAAGTGCAAAGGAGAAAACTGACTGTCAAAACTATTCAGGGAATTGCTTGAGTTGTTTACAATATCTGAAAGTTAAACCTCCCAGAACACATAGGTCTAGCTAAACTTAGATTTTCCAATATTAACATTCAGTCAGGTTTTTGTACTTTAAAATACCATACAGAAGAACCGTAGAGATTATATTCAACGTTACAACACTTCAGTTTCCCTTTACGTTTTTCTTCTATTGTAGTTTTTTTAGCAAGCATAATGGGAAGATTTTTTTGTTTTTCTTTTTTTTGGCAGAGTGGCTGATTAAGTGTTCCATTTAAAAACATGAAGAAAGAATGCTTTCTTCAAAGAAGGCCCCTGTTCCTTTCTGACCAAAAGGAGTTCTGTCAATTCTTTCGTTTGCATATGTATAACCTCTATTGAACCAAATTAAATAATGTAATTACACTACACTGAGGTAAGCCTTTGGGTCATTGAAATTGAAAGAGCCAAACATCTTACCTGCTGTCCTCTCCCAGCTTTACTATTGCCTATTTCCTTGAAATTAATGCCACAGTAAACAAACTGGTTTAAATTCAATTTCTTTTGAAGCCCATATTTGCCTCTACAGAATGTAGCCAAGGAAAGAAAGACAAGGTGACTAAGAGCCAGAGATACCTGACTCAGCATCCAGGTACCATGTATATTTTCATCTTCATAGGATGCAGTGAGGGTACAGCTAGTGTTAGAGCATGTAGATACATTTAAACATTGAACTTCATGCTGCAGTCACAAAAAATGTAAAACCACAAAAATATAGAAGGATCTAGCCCTAAGTACATGGTGCATCTTTTGGTATTGAAACTGAAATCTATTAGCCTTATTCCAAATACATAGTCGACTGTCAGTGCTGTAACACAGCCAGTTCTGTTCTGATAATGTTATGATACAGTTATGATACAGTATGATAATGTTATGACACAGCCGGTCTTGTTCAACATCTTTGTTAGTGACATGGACAGTGGGATTGAGCGCGCCCTCAGCAAGTTTGCCAATGACACCAAACTGTGTGGTTTGGTTGATACACTGGAGGGAAGGAATGCCATCCAGAGGGACCTTGACACACTTGTGAGGTGGGCTGAT